>JADDOH010011752.1:0-80300 GCA_016648135.1 Agrypnia vestita
CATTAACATTTTCTTGATTTAGTATTGTGTTAGAAATTCACTCAATACAGTCTATTTTATTTTGTGTAAAATATTATTACAGAAGTAATTTGCTTTATTATTGAACCAAATGAAAATATTATTCATTAAAATATGGTATAAAACTCTTTTAAAAATTACTACAGTATATATATAGATCTAATAATATAATAATATATATATATATAATATATATATATTTTATGGTTTCTATTCGTTCGTAATACATTTATTACACAATTGTTTATTCAATAGTTTCCTCTCTTCCCATTTAAGAGCATTGCTCTTGTGCTCGGACAAAGGCACTATGACTATATTACCATTTAAATTACTTACATTTATTTTTTTAATGTATATTCTATACCTATACTATATTTATCTCTCTCTCTTCCTCTCTCTCTCTCTTTCTTCTCTCTTCTCTCTCCTCTTCCTCTTGTTCTATAGCTACAATGGCTGTCCAGTACAACAACACGTATCTTACGTATGCTTTATTGTCAGCTAGAAAAAAATACAGAAATAATAGCGGAATCGAATGATTTGTTACTAGTGTCAACAACAATTACAGCACCATTACAATATTGATCATCTGTTATCAAAGGTGTAGATAATTGTCAATAGTGGCATATGATAGGATCTGTCGATAATATAATCATATTGCGAAAATGATTAAAATTAATATAAGAATGGTGTAATTAAGAGGTTAATTATTTCTAATTTTGAAGTTGTTAATTCGTGGTTAAATTCTGAATTAAAACACTTTTAAACTTTTTTGCGCTATTCTAAAATTCGCCACATTCGTTCATATCTTCTCTCGCATTTTACATCACATTTTTGTATAGAAAGAGATCAAACTAAAATTTATTCATTAGGTTCCATATATTTTAAATACGTATTTCTTTTTAAAATGACATAAACTAAATTATTTAATCAATTAATAAATAACAAACCACCTATGTTATAAAAATTAAGAAAATTGCTCCACATTATGGGCTTTATATGACTTTACTAATAGTTATCTTTTAAATTTATTTTCATGTTAAGTAGGTTCTTTATATTAATCATTTTCCATATACAACTTTTTTAATATTTTGATTATCTATACTTCGAATTTTAAATTTTATTTTTGTTATCCTGACGAAGAAGCCGTTGTCTCCGAAACATGTTGAATTTTTTTCAATAAAAAAATGGTGTTTACAAAGTTATTTTATATAAATCATAATTATGTCACCACAAAATAATTTTGCTTTATTTGAAGAAGAAGTAAAAAATATATATTTATTTGGAATATCATATTAAGGCTTGTAATATGGGCTTGCCAGGCAACTTTTCTCCCGCATTCTTTTAACCGGACAAAGCTAGGGAATGGTCTTTTGATTGTGTTCGACCTATAGCAAAAGTTCAAACTGTATGCTTTATTTAGGAAATGAACGTCAATCAAAATATGTGACATTGGCGTTTGGCCATCCGCGTAGCAGCGGTCAATTGTGTAAAATAAATGCCACAGTTTACGGTGTTGCCGACGCGACGTGAAGTAATTATCTAAAATCACCTTCAGAATGTGATGTCAGGTATATAAATATATCTCACTGGTACTTTATATATGGTTTTTGCGTTTAGTTTGTAGAACTCTAAGTTTATTTTTAATGAAATTTAATATAAATTAAAGTTCTGTAGGTTAAGCGTTATTTTAAATGTGACAGCTGTTTCGGCTTGTTAGGCCATTATCAAACAGTGGACATGCCACGTATAATTGACTTCTTTATAAGATTTAAGTTACCCCTTCCCCTATGGACAATAAGATGTTTTCGGTAAAGCCCTTCATAAGGTAGCTTAAATCAAGGATGAACTAGAAATCAGTGTAATATGTAAGATACGGACAGTCTTGAATGATGGGACACTTATAGAATACGATAAGGTTCTCTCCATAATAATCGTGATTATTTATAGATAATGGTAAACCGATGCAAGAGCATTGTCGAGTGTTATTTTGTCGAGTGGGATACTCCGAAGCTAACACAACGCATTTACTTACGGCGTGAGTGTTTGTGTATTTTAACCCTTGCTAATTAATTGATAACTCCCCTCGTGTAATACCTGTGGTACATATTTATTACATTTTGTCATTCAGAAACCCCCCTAGCGGTCCAACGTGGTTTTCAGTTTATTCAGTGAACAATGGAAGGCTTTGCTGTTATGAGAAAACTTTAACCCATTGTATTGACTTGATCGTACGATGGATTGTACGCTTGTGTATTAGAAAATGTAAATAATATACGAGAGAGTGTCTCGCAGCTGTGCTTTGCAGGGTTTAGATTTAAGCCTATAAAATATATCACAGAAGCGGACTTACAAAGTAGTGCAAGCCACAATTTCAATAGAGTCCCAAATCACCGAATGGGAAGTGAAGTCGGGAGCAGCAGAAAAAGCGAAAAAATAAAGATTAAAGATTTTTTAAAATAAGGTGTAGAAACAGTTTCAGCTCTACATTGGCAGATCTGATTGTGCTCGGCTCCGTCGGGTTCATGAGTTCGTATATGCCCGGACTTCGTTGCCTCAGCTCGTAAGCCCTAAGTCTCAGGTTTGTTGTTATTAATAGTTTAACCTAAAACATCATATATGTTTAAATGTGTGTTGCTGTTCGTAGTTTATGTTGGGTCTATATTATTATGTCCGCTAAACTATAAAGTACAATTCCACGTATGTGTATCACAAAGTAAAGTTTATTGAAAATTATTACTTATTCTGGAAACGGGATGGCTTAGAGATGTCTGGATAAACATGTAACACACCATATTATGTTGCAGATTATCTTCCATATTAATAAGTAGCTAAACGTTTTGTAAATAAAGTATCTCAATAATCCTCGAGATTTCAGGGCCAGAAGTGAAAAATCTGACTCTTTGATGCAAATACCGTCGCTGTGGTTACAGCGTGATATCTCATGATGCATGAAAACTCCTCTTTGGATAAGCGGTGAGCACAATGTTACCCCACCCCAGCCCGCTAGCACTTGCGCCGTATACCGTGCTTACGTCATAGCGCGCAAGAAGGATGAAGGCGGAGCTGTGATACCACAAGGGACGCATTACAAGAAGCCAACAGCCAGGTCGATATGGGTCTAGACTGGCTTCGGCCCCGAGGTTATTAAAATAACGAGAACACACCTCAATTCTTCGGGATAAAAATAAAAATTCCAGAAACAATTTTTCACAGAATTTATGTGTTTGAAATTGCAATTCAGTTGGTAAGTATACTTACGTGTTCAGTATTAGACCGGGAGCTGGGTGGACTTGAGTTTGCAAAATATCAGGATCGCATTCTGACAATTGATTCAAGTTCAGAAAAGTCTATAGATTAACAATATGAATGTTGCCAGAAACCCAGGTGGTCCAATTTTTTTTTATACCCCCTCCCTCTACACTGCAAGTAAATCGATTGTGTACACGCTATTGAGCTATTTTAATGATTATATTCGTGTCATTAGTTGTTTTTTTTAATAATTAAAGATAAATAGGTTGTCAAATAAAATTAAAATAGAAATAATTAATAAAAAATTCATAAATTGTTCTTAAAAAATGATTTAATGAGAAAAAGCCAATTTAAAAGTACATACATGAAAAAATGCAAATAATCACCTATTAATATTTTTACAGTTATTTTTTATACGCTTGCACGATGAAATACAAATTAATTTAGATTTTTTTCAATTAAAAGCCATCGTTCGACAATCCGCCGCGCATTTACAGGGCTGAATCAAAGACTCTGGCAATGGTCGCTTTGTCATTTGTCGCGGGTGTAGGTTACTATTTCTCTCTTCATATCCAAATAAACTATAAACAACTGTCTGAAGCTGAGTTTTATCGGCATTTATCCACAAATATGTTTGTACCGTAGCTCTAAACAAATGTAAATGCAATGCATCAGATATGCGCATGATTTTCATTAAATTTAAATCAAATACAATTTTTTGTGAAATCAATTTGAATCGGAGCTCTTGAGCAGTTAATGAAAAGGGATTGGTGCAAGCAGTTTATAACTCTTTCAATTGTTCAATACTTAGATATAAACTTCCCAAAGATGCTAGAGCTTTTCAGCTTTTTTTATGAAATCCAAAGATGCAGCATTTAAACAAAAAAAAATGTGCATAATCTACTAGTTGTATCGCAACCACTTACAAAATGTAATGCTGGTAAAATACGACAAATATTTTCGCCAAGGGACTGAGCAGCCAAATGGCATCCTGAAAAATGTTTGTTCTTATAAAAATCGTGGAACCATAGACCGTGACAACCTAGACACGCTAGTTTATTCCAGAAATAAATACCCGGAATAAAAACATCTGTATCAGAGCTGAGAATTATAATATGGTCACATTTAACTTTTACAGCCTGAAAGACAAATGACAAAACATCCTTGAATCTGCTTCTAAGGGCCGGTTGTTTCAAGTTGGATTAAAGTAAGCGTTCGTTCAAAGCATAGATATTTAAGAAAACGGATCGTCTGATTGGTGGATAACGCAAAAATCTATGCTTTAAAAGTCGCGTCTGGCGAGGTTATCTATATGGCTGCTAGGTGCGTGGCGTCGCCGCCCAGGAATTCGGCGTTTTTATTGGATTAAACAATCTGCTGTGGTATATATTTTATTATATATTTTAAAAAAGTATAATAAAGAATGCATTTGTTTTGGCGAGTATCTGATACACGATTTTTTCGTGTGGTACTGTATACGCCCGTTAGACAATCTTTTCGCTGACTTTTATTTCTTCACGCTGATCTTGCTTGTTTTTGGATTTTCTGCATCTTCTGGAATTTTGAACCCCTGCTTTCTGACTTGGACATCGCTTTGGATTTTTCTTTTGATTGGCATCTTTTTGGCGTTGACTTCTGGCATGCCCACGGACTACGAGCTGCGCAGTAACTTCTGGTGGCGCTCTCAACTTCACCAGCGAAGGCAACTGAGCCGCACATAAAAAAAGTGTTCTTGTTCGGAACACTACTGTAGCACAAAGACTTTAAACGCATAGGTACGCTATGCCCTCTGACGCTTGGGGGTGGGCTATTTAATTAGGGTAAAAGGGAAAGGGACCCATAAAGCTGCTGACAACATCCAGTTTTTTGTTCTTTGCTGTCTCAGGTATGAGAAACTGATAGCATAGTTGCCAGTCCTAGTATTTTGCATACTCAAGTACCTCTGGCGCCTGGACTATATCATTAATTTTTTTTCTCATAATTTTTATTTTTAATAATAATTTATGATTTTTTAATTTTATTTAACAACCTATTATTATCTTTAATTATTTAAAAAACACAATTAATAACACTAATATAATCATTAAAATAGCTCAATAGCGTGTACTCAATCGATTTACTTGCTGCGTAGGGGGAGGGGGTATAAAAAAAAACCTGGGTTTCTGGCAACATTCAGATTGTTAATCTATAGGCTTTTCTGAACTTGAATCAATTGTCAAAATGCGGTCCTCATATTTTGCATACTCAAGTACCTCTGGCGCCTGGACTATATAGTAAATTTGAAAAATACAAACATGATATTTGGCAATATTGATTTCAAAATAATAATTTTTTTCAAATGTAAAATTAACCTACCAACAAATGCTTTGTAAACCGTAAAACATTAAAAAAAGTTGTTAAAAATAAAGAAAATAAATTGATATTGTAATAATATTTAAAAAGGCAGTCAAATGTTAAAAGATAACTGATAATCGAGGCATTGATGAGAATGTAACAAACATTATTTTAATTGATTGTGTTTATTGATTAAAATCAACCGGTTTCGGAAAAATACTATTATCTTCGTCATTAAATATTAAAAACATTTGTTTTTCTTAAAATAATATTTAAAGTTTTAAAATCAGTGAATAGTTTTTAAATTCAGTACAACACTGAATAAATCAATATGCCTGGTCACTTCATTCACTTCTAATATGTAAATGTCTCAAACCTATAAATAGAACATTATATTTATACCTACTTGAGATTTTAATCTATACTAATAATAATATATAAATAGGTAAAATTTTGAAAGTATGGATGTGGGAGGTAATCTACGAAACTACTCTTCTAATTTCAAAAATTCTTTCACCAATATTTAGAATGGGCTTTCAGGGTGGATTTAGGATATACCTATATTATCCCGTTAAAATAAAAGAATTTTTCGTGGTGACTTTTTTTACGGACGCTGCCTTAACGGTAAGAGATATTTAAATACTTTCTATGGAGAAGTTGTAGAACTCAAAAAGTTCTATACAAATGTCCAGAACGACATATATCTATATGTTAAGGTTAATACACAAATTGATAAAATATGACTAAAAGTTACTAAAAATTTACGCGTGCGAAGCGCGCGGGTAAACTAGTTATTATATAAATACACATATCAGGTGTTAACCTAATCGGGTGGTACCTAATAGAGAATTGGTTATTGAAAACCTACTTGTACAACAATTTAAACATTGATTATTATGGTTATATTATGGTTACAAATCCACTTGATTCGTTGGGAGAGTAACCAGACTCGGTATTTTGAATAATGTTTCGCAGTAACTATTAGCTTGTGTAGATATGGGTCGAAAATATGATTGGAATTTTCAATATTTTAATTAACTTTCAACCAACAAGGACGACGTGGCTTTTTGCCATGAAATTGCTTTTCAGCAATCTCAGAGGGAACCCCCGGAGGTGGCGCGTTGCGAAGAAAAGTAAAATGGTGTTATTTTATTAACTTACATGTGAACGTGGCGCATTTTACGACAGTGTTTTACATCTTGCGCCGACATTATGTCGTCACAGAAATTTAATTCATAAAAATAATAATTAATTCTTTTTTCCCACTTTAAACATTCCAAAAATGCCACCCCAGAGGCCTCAAAACGGTTTATCTCTAAAAGAACGGAAGTTCATTGAAAATTAACTTGAAATATTGAAGCGGATAATGTCAGACAGATCTGCAAGTGGTGGGCGCGAGCCCAGCAGACTGGAATAATATTTTTGGTTAATTTTCAAAACACGTTCATGTTTAACTGTTGACAAATTTGAAAATTTTGTAATTGAAAAGTTATTGAGTGCCGTCTAATCTCTTCGTTATATGAAATTATACAAACTGAAGGAAATGAGACTTCAGTTGGTTCGGTGGTGACGCAATTATGAAAGAGTCAGTTTGAGTAAAGTGAAATAATATTGTGCAAGTGCTATATGTTTAACTCTGTACTAGCTGACAAAATACTTGACATTATACAGGTAGATAATTTTAACTTCAAAGATCCGTGAGAACCACCCAAAAATTCACGAAAGCTTCTAAAAATACCTTCGAGAGCTGTACATTTTCAGGTGTCGAGATTTATTTACATATTTTTATTTATTTATAAACTTAAGCATACACAGTGAGTACAGAGTTTTATACTTCTACATTTCATTTTCTTAGTTTTATTTTTATGTAAAAGATATTTATTCATTGTCTCCTTCACTAGACCGAGGTGTAATTTATGATGGAATAAATTAGTAACTAGAATTTTTATTTTTATTTCATTCTGTTAATAAAAAGTACACGAAAAAAAAGTCGTTAGTTAGGTTAGGTAATAAAACGACAGTAAGTATGAAATTAGTAACAGTGTCGTTTCTATAAGTAACGTTCTCACCAAAAATCAGACCTAACGAAGAAATAGGCTACAGTAAGAAAAATTAACTTGACAACTACAAAATCTCGCAGACAAAAAGATAACGCGAATAAACTACGGCTTTAGTTCGAAAATATTCAGAGATTCTCTTACAGATCCAAGAAACAAATTTGATGCACGCAAGTTAGTAAAATAGAAGAAGCATTGCTATGAAGTTGTATACAGAAATATATAAAACAATCGAAAATAACGAATGCCGTAAAACTTTAGCCGTTGGCACGGATGACGGCCAGAATTTCAAATCGTTTTTTTATAAAAGAAGGATTGTTTAATTTATATTTTTTATTATTAGATTCCCAGAATCTTTAAGAACGCACAACTTTTTTGCTTGAATGCGCTGCACGCCATTGGTTATAATTTATAATAGGACATTCATTTACTAGTAGGTAGGTATGTTAAATTAAATCATCCGAGGACGGGCTAGGGGCTAGGACATTTACTAGTATGTGGCAAATTAATTAAATTAATTGTGTAAATAAAATGTGGCATGAACAGATTAACCAGATACTGTAAGATGGTCCTGTTAGAAGCCTCAACAACCGTCGAGCTTGCATGCGAACATGTATGAATGTAGATGAGGCGAAAGTTCTATGTCAGGACAGAAGAGTATGGCGCTCTATCCTCTCTGCCTACCCCCACAGAGAAACGGCGTGATGGTAAGTTAGTTATTTAGTTAAATTAAATTGTCTGAGGACGGGCTACAGGCTAGGATCACAATAATAAGTGTAGTCGTAACGAAAATGTATTTTGTAAGTAGGTATGTGTTTGGACGATCGGTAATCGCTCCAGCGGTTGTGTCGAAATCGCTTTCTACAGAAGACGTTCCATTCCGCTTCCGATTGTCTGGTCTGGTGGTGCGACAAAATGTCGCGCTGTATATATAATAAACAGACGTAACTGTTTCCATTCAGCTGATCTCAAATCGGGTGCTTTCCTTTATTGTTGCATAATTAATAGCCGGGCAACATTGCACGTCTCATTCTTTCCGCTACGTTAATCCGAGAAGAAAAGTTGACCACGTATTGTGTCGGAATTAAAATAATATCGCGCCATCGCAAGTACTCAGATGCGCTTAGCCGTACAATAGGAGCGGAAACCACGTTCAACACAACAAACAATTTTTGATTTATGTCATATTCTAGTAGTACCTACCTAGATATGTAAAATGGCCGACAATAAGAGATTGGCGGATGTCACAGATACGAAAAAATTAATTAATTAAATTGATTAAATTTAAAAATATAATATAATTAATAAAAATAATCTTAGTTTTCATCACTTTCGTATTGAAAATATCAACATGTTTCAGAGGCCATGGCCCCATCATCTAGTTATCTTTTAAATTTATTCTCATGTTAAGGAGGGGGGAGCTAAGGTATTATTTTTTTTTGCATTTTATTTTTAATTTTTTAAATGAATGTATAACATCGCAAAAATATTGTGTCAAAATTTCAAGTCAATCGGAGCAAAATTGATTGATGCTCAGACTGATTTTCTATACCTGCTCGGGCATCTGATGGATACGCTTACCTGATGATTACCGCATGCACTATTGTATTGGAAGAGTTTTGAGACAAGAAGATGCTCTAGATGTTCTTGATGAAAACTCTTTGCTGTATGAAACTGGCACGACGACTATATGTAAGTATAAAATAATTGTCGAGTTTTATTTTGAATTTTAGATTGTGCAAACCTTTAAAGTGTTTTTCTGAAACTTGACATTTTTGAAGTCCGTGAACGCCATAACTCAAAATACTGGTTCGATCGTTTTGAAATTTTGTACGCAGTACTTCCTCACTTAATTCACCAGGTAGGTAGCTAATGCCAAAAGACCGTAGCGAAAATCGGTGTTTTGGCTTCCAAGTGCTACCAAATAATGAAAAATCTAAAAAAAAATCTTCACGGCGTTACCTCGAGAAACATCTCCTTTAATAAGTGCATGTTGATTTTTTTTTTCAGATGATTTTGTTTCGAGTTATGATATACATCGCAAAACAACTTTTTCGAGGCGCCTCGGGAGATGCACTGCCACTCGCTTAAATATAAATATTTTTCAATGAAAATATTTAAACATAGTGTATAAATAATGTATTATTATATAAAAATTTAGTAAACAAACTAGTACTATCTGTATTGCCAAAAAATTCTTAAAACATGCCTTTTTTCACCGAATTAACCTTTCCCCCCTCCCTCCTTAGGGGGGGGCCTTAAGTAGCTACTTTATTAGTATTCACTTTCTATATACCTAAACTTTTTTAATATTTTGATTGTCTATACTTTGATATTTGAAATTTATTTTGTTAGTAGGTATACATTTGTACCCATACTAACGAAGGGGCCATGAGCTTTGAAACATGTTCATATTTTCAATACAAAAGTGGTGAAAAATAAGTTTATTTTTATTATTTATATTAATAATGTCACCACAAATTTTTTTGCTGTTTTTGAAGAAGATTAAAAATATATAGTCAATATTTTTATGTTGTGGTACAATTCTTATATATATTCTTTCCTATATTATTCGGAAGATTAGCAGATGTTCGAAACACTGTCTTGTCGGTAAAGTATATTTCTGCATTAGCGTCGATAAAGCAGACTTCTCTATTATCACACATATTCCCAAATGTCAAATAACGTTTACAACTTTTGAATTGCGAAAAGTGGTTGTTTAATTGTAAGTAGGTATATATTAATTAAAACAATTATAATGTTATTATATTATACCACAGATAAAATGTAAAAGTAAATGTTGTATTTGATATAGTAATTTAGTTCTGAAGTATAATTGTAACTTCTTTCTTAAGATGTACTTATTTATTGGTATATTATTTATGTATTAGTAGGTACATTATTTATGTCATCTGTTTTAAATATTTCTGCTATAAACATTAAACTATTAGTTTTGATTAGATATTTAGACATTTCAAATATATGGTTATCTTAACTTAGTAACTAGAATGTCAAGTAAGTATTAAAAACTTATAAACATTTTGTACATTTGTCAACTCCAAAAATACAACACCGTTTGAGGACCAACTAAGTACTTAGGTATGTGATAAACGAAATTAATATTTTAGTAAATTTGACAAAATTTTATAATTATTTTTTATCATGAATAGATATATTATCCATCTGTTTTGTTTCATTAAGATAAGGGAATTTAATTTATATTTATATCTCAAAGATTTTCAAAGACAAAATGACAAATATGCAAGTGTTTATTTAGAACTAGAACCGGTCAAAAATGAAGGTAATTTTATATGTCGGTTCCTAAGGAATAAGTATTTATTTATTTTTATTAAAAAAAGACAATAAAGAAGTTCCGGACGTTACGAAGTAACGACGGACGGACGGACAGACAACGAAATTATTATAATTGGGATTGTGTTTGAATTTTTTTTATTATATCATAATTGTTCTTCTATTCTACACCTTACTTAAGGTCTGCGCATCATTCCCAACTTGAAAAATGCGGAACAGATCCCGAAGTCACTATTATACCGTAGCAATCGCACTCTTCCAGGTAGGTAGACAGTCATCTCCTGAACATTCTGGCAGCACTCCTCAGCGAGCACTCTACTGAAGTACCCGCGGGATACACCGGGGGAAGAGCAGCGAGAGGAAACGCGGTGAGTGTTTTCATAAACATGAAAGGTGGGCAGGTACCAGGCACCCACCGCTCACCCACAAAGAGGAGAGGCCGAACGAAGGGGATGTGTCCCCAATTATGCTTCCTAGATTGGGTTGAAATCTCTCAATTTAAATAATTTGTTGTTCGACTGATGGCCTTCCGCAAATGGAAATGTTCGTAGATTGATAAGAAATAATTATTAGTTTATTTTATTCTCCGAACCCGAAAATGAATATCTGTTTTTTTAAATTATACCGTATACACGGATGAGAATTTAAGACTCGAGACAATCTCCGAGATACGGATTTTGCTCCCATGAGATTATTAAATTTGGAGATGCCTCCCGGCTTTCTAAGTGGTCCAGAAAAAAAATTGATTGCTTGACCACCTCAGCAGGTGCATTTCCTTATGTTTTGGTAGTTCAAAACATTTTTTTTATTCTTTTATTGTATCCAGTTGAAAAATGGTGGTCATTTTCGTTTTACTCCGCCGTTTTTCGCATTATCAGGTATCAATAATTTCATAAATTACTTAGCGCTGGGTTATCCTAGGTTTTTCAAATACACCGCATTGTATTCAGTGCAATCTGGTCTACAAATTGTAGTCCTGTTAAGTTAAGTACGTAATACGTTTTTATTCATATACCTACCGTTTGCAGCCAACATTATTGAACGCGAACGAACCAAATTCAATCTTTCGGTTTGTATCTTCTGGAGTGTTATGCCGTGTTTTTACGACTTTTCTGGCCGACGTTTCGCATCCCATTGCAGGATCCAATGGGATCCGAAACGTCGGCCAGAAAGGTCGTAAAAACACGGCATAATACCCTAGAAAACACAAAGCAGAAGATTCTGAGTGGCCGTGAAAACCTAAGAACATTCTGAACCAAATTCAATTTTCGAAGGATAATTTTTCAAAAAAGGAATAGTTTGTGATCCAAGCAAAGACTGCTTCTGTATAGTCGTTGCACCAATTTAAAATCTTTCATTGTGACTGAATCTGAACAGTCCAGTAATGTTCTCTTTCCCAAGTTGCTAAACTCTTAAACTGCATGTAGCATCATTGACAGATCGAACCATTTGATTTGAAGAGAACGATGTCATATCCTGTAGCACAAAATAATCAACTCACGCGCTTAATACTGCGTGCAACGACTGTAGGTTAATATTTCAAACAATTTAATTCGTAAGTGACAAATAATGAAACATGCATGTAGTCAAAAAAATATTTTTTATATGTTACATATACACTACCAAACAACAGTCGTCCGATAGGTATCATTGTCTTTCATGAAGAGAAAAATAGTACATACATGTAATTATGAAACAAACATATAAGGCAACGTAAGGTTGTACATGTCTATATTTCAATCAATCATTTTAAACAAAATCAGACTTCTGTGAAAAAAATAATTTGAAATGTTGAACGGTATAACTTTACAATTCGGCCTCACTCCGACTTTCTTAAAAAAAAAGTATCCCGGTGTAGTTGAGTGCTCTGATTTCAAAAATGAAATCAAATGTTATCGCTCGTAAGTATTTAAAAAGTTATTACACTTTAAAATTTGTAAATTTTCCAAACATTTTGACATTTCAATAATTTTATCTATATGACGCGAACCATAGACAAAAGAAAAACGTTGTAGAGAAACTGACTTTGAAATTTTTCAAATGGATTATTTTATTTGTTAAAAACCATTACTTCCATATACACATAGAAAACATAATTAGTAAAGCACAAAACATGACAGGATTTAATTATATACATTATTTGCATCTTTTTAAGTTACTCAATTTTATTCATTATCTTCCTAAATTATCAATTTGCAGGTCTAACGACAATAGGAAGGTACTGTATTATATTACTATGTCATCGTATTTCTAAAAGATTTCTCTGTAAATATTCATCACTGCGTTGCTAATTAATAATAAAATGAAAAGGTCGAACGGTAATTAAATATGAATTAAATATAATGTTTCACGATTAAATAATTACGACCATCGACCTCTGCATATCTCTCATAAATCTCCGCTCCGCGCAGAACCTCATCGACATCAACGTAGACTTTTAAAAACTCACAGTCTTTGTGATAATCAGCACACCTTTTTAGTAAAGCACCACAAATATAAAAAAAGGCATTTTTTTCAGGAAGCGCATTTTTTTTCTAAAGCGGCGGCTGCGAGCGCGAATGGCACCGAAGGCACGGCCCTTACTGCCGCAGCCTTGTGCCCCCATATTTTATGTCAATGTGTGCGTCACAGTGCGGGCGTACACGGCGCCGAGCACGCACGCACACATTCTAATGGGTAGCGGCCAGTTTGTACGAAGACGTATTACTGTTCTTAGTATACTGTGTTAAAGCAATATCCATACGTTTTGGAAAAAAAAGGCGAAATTAAATATTTATCTGAAAGAATGTTTATGATACGAGATTAAAATCGGAATAGTTGGATAATAATTGTGATAGGAATTTTACATAATAAATAATTAATTTTTATTTATTCCATAGTTTTATATATGTTCAGCTTATATCATCGAATTGATCGTACGCTGCTGGCTGGTAAAGATATCGCACGTACCACGTTGAAGTCCTCCGGCGCGGCGCGGCGCGGCGTAAGGAAATAGACCGAGAAGTGCTGCGGACTATCAAACCAAAGAACACATACTTGAGTATCTCGGATATATTATGAGAGGACTAAAGTATAATCTAAAAGTCTAAACCAACTCATCATCCAGGGGAAAATAAGTGGTAAAATAAACGTAGGAAGACGCTGCATCTCATGGCTGCGTAACTTGAGGGATTGGTACAAGCGTAACTCGATTGAGTAATTCCGTGCGCCGGTGAATAAAGTCGTAATTGCCAATGTGATCACCGACCTTCGATAGGAGATGGCACTATAAGAAGAAGAAGAAATGATACGCACATACCATAGAAAAATTCAAATATCCCAGCCTGTTTGGTCCTAACCCGTTCAATCACGTATATGTTTTGTATTCACAGATTTACGTATTTTTTATATACTTTATGTTTATACATCATTGCTTTTACTCCTTTCACAATTGTTTTATACTTCCTGTACTTAATAGAGTAGGAACTAGAGTAATAGTTGTGCGATTATTATCATTTGCCATATTAAAATATGTTGGATAGATCGGTTCAATTACCAGTAAACATGATCGTTATATTTACGAAATATGAAAAAAGCAAAAAACGAACTAAAAATACTCATACAAAGCGAAAAAATTGGAATGTTCGAAAGAGAATTGATTTTTGTTCCTTGTTGAAGGCATTGACAAAACTGATGTTAAAAAAATCATGGGCATATGTTGCGGAAAACATGAGAAATGTTTTATTTTTGCACCATCATTTCATCACGCATCTGTCAAGGTATATAAAACAATACAATACGAGGAGGAAACTCCTATATGATAAAATTTGATTTATTCATACAGGGGTAGTATTCTCTTCACCCCGTGTAACGGTACGCACTATTTCGGCAAATACTTTGTAATATTCAAAATCTTCGTGAAAGCTTTTACGCATATTTTTTCTCAATAAATAAATTTATAAATTCGTTCTAAAGGCTTTCGACACAAAAAATATTTTTCACAAATTTAGTACCTTTTGGATTTTTCGTACTGTACGAGTACCTACTATTATTTGGCAAGTAATGTAAAAGTAACTAAAAAATAAGAGACGAGAGTAGTAACAATATTAAATAAAAATATATTAAGATGAGTGAAACTTTATCTGTTTGTATCTTGCTTCGCAGAATATCATCAATTAAATATTAATTATTTCAATGTTGCGACGTAGAATACAGTTCACTTGTATCCTTAGATCATTTAGAGTTGCCCAAGTCTCGGATCAGTTGCCCACGATGTCACCTCGTCACAATGTATACCTGCTACCTTGTTACCTTTGGTATGTGAAAAGTGTTCAAAAAGAGTCACTTATCAAATTTAAAATGAACATGTTCACTTTCCGGGAAAGTAAAAATATTATTAAAATGCATGTTTAGACATATTTCGTTGGAGGCACTGCAGACGGTATCATGACGCAACATCTGTAAAAATTTTGAAGCATTATCTTCGATGATCGGGAAACCTCGAAACTACCGGATTTTGTGAATACAATATTTGTAATATACAAAATATATAAAAACAATATCAAGTATAAGCAGTACCTACATACATAGATACATCTCCCTCATTTGTCTAATTTCAATCAACTTTTCTAATATAGATATCTACGGCTATGCCATCTAGTTTCAAAATGGCGGCTATTCAAAAACATTAAAAAAATAGTAACTCCGTTAATATTGTATTGGACAACTGTTGAAAGTTGCTCTCCTATCATACACAAAACGAAATCTACCTGATTATTTTGGCCACTGCCGGAAAGGATTTTTTGTATAAAATTTGTCAATTATGAAATTCTCGGGCTTGGTCCATAATTGCTACATTTTATCATCGTAAATTCTGTCTTCCAAAATAAAAATAAAATTACAGAAATACGTCTTTATTCTGACTATAAAAGCGTACAAAAATTTAGAAATCGCGTATTTCATAATCAGTCTTCATTATTCACGGCGATTTAATTCGTGCCGCTTTTTTAAAGTTTATATGCAGTGTGAGAAACAGTGCATCAGAAGTGCACAAATGGCCGTGGTATCTAGCTGTTATTGTCTACCGCTAGTAGCGGGGGTTTCTGCGACCGAGTTCGTTACTCCTCCAGCACATAGTCACTTTCACTAACACACACATTCAGTTTCATAAACGTTCTAAATCATACGATGCATGCCTACAATGCGCATCTACAAGGTGTATCGCTACTAGAACATTTTAATTTTAGCCAATAAAGTTCACGGAGGAGTTTAGGTGGCAACACTAATGTACGGAAGTGAAGATTAGAATTGACAAAATAAGAATGAAAGTAAGAACGAATGATTTAATGCAGCGGGAATGCAACCGATCGGGTATAGGTAGGTACATGCAGATAATCTGAGTGAATAATGTACAGACTTCCTACCTAAAGTATTGTAGGTATCTACCCAATAAATAGGTTACTTTTATTTGTTCTAGTATTATTTGGTTAATATTTGTAATGGCGCATCCGACTAGCTAAAGTCAACTGTAGAGAGACTATTCTCAATCTAACAATAAAGCGTAACAATCATGTTTTGACCGTTATTATACATTGCGCACTTGGACAATTGTCGTGACGACATTTGACTTATGACTTGATATTTCTCATAGAAACTTTACGGCGTACGTCCCGTTTATTTTGTCTAAGCATATATAACGACGTCGTTAAGCTGATTACAACAAAAAACTATAACTAAAATTATGTATGTTGGTTCACACTCTTGTCATTGAAATCTTCATAAATGCAGCGTAGACTTGGACAGTAAAATATATGAAAGATAAATACTTCGCAATGTACTCTGAAGAAGGATGTTACGTATCCCACGGATAGCGCGACGCACGAATGCCTCCATCCTGACAGATCCAACCGCGACAAGTTATATCTATTTTCTGATTTTTTTCAATTTTTCATTCACATTGTGCGTCAATATAGAAAGAGAAATTTTCCCGGGCACAACAATATGCGTTATATAGAAAGAGAAATCATCCCCGACACAACATTATGTGTCAATATAGAAAGATAAATTATCCCGGGCACAACATTATGCGTCAATATAGAAAGAGAAATAATTATCCCTGGCACAACATGTACATCAATATAGAAAAAGAAATCATCCCGGGCTCAACATTATGCGTCAATATAGAATGAGAAATTATCCCGAGCACAAGTTTAGAATGATGAAGACCTAGCAGAGTGCCACAATGGTGGATGGACGCGCTTCACCTGGCTCGAGAGCTCTCGAGAGTCAGCTGGGAGCCGCTACATGTCAACACTGGCATGAACGAAGAAAGGAGAACAATACCACGTACAGTAGCCGGCAAACATCTTGAAATTTTACGGCGTAGTGGGGGGAAGTTTGCGCATGTACCATTCCACCAAAGAGACCCAAATTTTGTCTTCTGCGCATTCCCCCACCACGCCAAAGAATTTCAAGAAGTTTGCCGGCAACTGTACCTAACCGTAAAAATGTTGTTCGCCAAAAAATGGCCACCTCTTATCGGGGTTGTGTATTTAAAAAATACATCAAAATGCTAATCGTGAAATTTTTTCGTCTACATCGATGGGTGCTATTTTCCGATTGATTTACAAAACTTATTACCTCCGTGCGGAGCGTGGCGCAGGCGCGTAATTGCCTTCTCGTGTACTCATTCACCTATAAAATTGACACGTATGTCTGTCGCGTGTTTTGACGCTTATTCACTTTTCCATACAACTATGTATTAACGTAGGTGAGCTTCTGAATGCGCACGCACACATCCACAGGTTTACATTATACCTTAATATTTAGTGCATTGAATAATTGTTTGTGCACAAATTTGTGCGGAAACTTTACGTTTTACGAATTAATTATTTATTATTAATTTTTCATTAAGTTTTGGTAGTATTAGATGCTCTTGCTTTTTTCTTTGGAGATAAGCAGACACCGCGCAACAATGTTCTCCCATTTTTTTACTGCGCCGCAAGTAACAAATTAACAGAATATTTTTGGAATTGTTTTGAATTTATAAATAAAATATACAGAGGCTTTTTTCACGTTCATGAAGTACGGATTATGATGGTCCAGAGTCAAAGTACATAAAATTCTTAGAAACAATTAGTTTAATTTTTAAATGTTATTAATCTTTTGGAAGAATCTGGGAAGATGTTTTAATATATATTTTATGTGGTCAGAATAAT
Source organism: Agrypnia vestita (assembly GCA_016648135.1). NCBI lineage: Eukaryota > Metazoa > Arthropoda > Insecta > Trichoptera > Phryganeidae > Agrypnia > Agrypnia vestita. The sequence goes on from JADDOH010011752.1 coordinate 18,167, forward strand.
GCGCGGAGATTTATTGTATTCGGCGTACGTATTCGAATTCGAAGTGCGAGGCAATATTCTTATCACACGTCTGGCCCGATTCTGAAAATAACAATGTCTGGATCTTTAAGATCTTTATCCCAACACTTAATAGACGATAATAATAATTAAAAATGTCATTCTAAAAATTAAATAAAAATTAAAAATGCTATTCTACGGCTCAAATACACTGTATTAAAATATGACATAAGAAAGATTGTTTCTTACAAACGTATTAATTTCTTCATCCACAGCGTCCAGATGAAATATTATGGCTAAACTTGTCATAACTGTGTTCGGCGTTACTGCGTATTCAAATCTTGCCATCCTGGCATTTGACAGATATGTCTGGATCTTTAAGATCTTTATCCCAACACTTAATAGACGATAATAAGCTTTACGTCGGTGTTTGTTTCTGTAAGTTTCTACATGAGATAGATATAGAGGGAGGGAGAAAGATGTAAATTGTTATCTGTCAAATGTCAAGATGGGAAAATTTGAATACGCGGTAACGCGGTCAAGTTTAGCCATGATATTTCATCTGGACGCTGTAGATGAAGAAATTAATACGTTTGTAAGAAACAATCTTTCTTATATCATCTTTTAATACAGTGTATTTGAGCCGTTGAATTACAAAATCCGCTCTGGACATTTTTGATTTTTATTGTCGTCTATTAAGTGTTGGGATAAAGATCTTAAAGATCCAGACATTGATATTTTCAGAATACGGATGGTTGTGTCATTGCATGATTGTGATTATAATAGGGTTAAAAAGTATCTGGTTTACCTGGGCGCGTCGTGCTACAATAATCGTTTTTCATAGATTATCACCACATCATCATTCTCTGCATCGGGCTGCTTCCTGCCAATTTCTAATGCAAAAATAGATAAGATTTCATTCATATTAAGAGGCCGCTATACAGGGCAAGTTTCTTAATTCCGACGTATGTTGCGCTTTTTTGCCGCCTTCAAGGGCTGGTGTCGAAATTTATCAACCTCAAAATTTGAATATTTGATGTTTTCGTGCATTTAAATTGTCTGAACCAAGCAAACCAAATCATAGAAATGCGCTAACATCTGCACCCGGCATTCCAATTGCGAATTGCAATGTGCGTGACCTTTTCTATAAGAACGCAAGTTTTGCTAGTTCAACAAATCGCTTGATACATTTCGTGAAAACGCGATCTTGTGTGGTTATTAGGAATGTAACCGATTTACACGTTTACAATACGACCGAATCTTTCGTAAGGCGGCACATTCACTGCAAATGCATATTTCGGCGTTTTTTTACGAAAATGAGGGTCTTTATAAAATATAATCAATATTTTAATGTTTTTTTGGATGCTGCGATATAGGAGACGGAACGTAAATTTTTATCTTTTTGTAAACGTTGTATTTAACAACCTACCCAAAAATAATAATATATTTTCCCCCAAACTTTCTGTTTGAACTTTTTTATTCAATTTATTAAAAAAATATATGGTCTTTACGTGGAAATATTTCGAGAAAAAGTGTACCAAAGATAACTCTATTGCTAGAAAGATTAAATAAGGCTTCAGGATTATCTTTTTTCGTGATAATAACGAAGTATTTGTTTTATTTTTTTTAAACAAGTGCTTTAAGAGTAAATGGACCTTTCATAACAAAATTGATTGAATGCATGGTTAGCTGTAATTTTGACAAAAAGTTTCGAAAACTTTACACTAAATTGACTCTCCAGACAGCAAAAAAGTGAATCATATACTATGGCGCCTTAACCTCGCCATCTCTTTTTTCATGTGTCCATTTTCAGTCGTAGATATTTATTCAATTTTATTATAAAGCAGCCATTTCGAGTCATCGCTTTGCGCATTCGCATTATTCATCCTATATAGTATACTAGCTGTTCGCACCCGGCGTTGCACGAGTTAAAGATTAAGTTGATAATAAAATTGTGGGGGGAAACAAAGGTTCGATTTGAACGGTATAAGATTTGCATCGAAAATATATCAGGGGGAGGGGAAGGAGTAAAAGAATAGGAGTAAAATGTCGCCAATGTTACTCGCCGAGTCCTACAGAATAAGTTTCCAAATTTTGATTCCGATCGGTCGAATGGTATAGATTTGTTTCGAAAATATATCAGGGGAAGGGGAAGGGGTAAAAGAATAGGGGGGATATGTCACCTATGTTACCTACGTGTCCTAAAGAATAAGATTTCAAATTTTGAGTCCGATCGGTCAAACGGTACAGATTTGCATCGAAAATATTTTAGGGGGGGAAGGAGTAAAATAATAGGGGGGAAATGTCGCCTATGTTAGTCCTAAAGAATAAGTTTCTTTTGAGTCCGATCGGTCAAACGATATATTTTAGAATGTTCTTAGGTTTTCACGGCCACTCAGAATCTTCAAGTTTGTGTTTACTGGGGTATTATGCCGTGTTGTTACGACCTTTCGGGCCGACGTTTCGGATCCTATTGCAGGGTCCATCATCAGATGTGATTGCTAACTTTTTTATGGAGAAATTCGAAGTAACAGCACTGGACACAGCATCCTTTACTCCGAAGGTCTGGTGGAGATACGTCGATGACGTGTTTGCAATCTGGCCGCATGGTGAAGACAAACTAGGTGATTTTTTGGAACACCTTAATTCACTTCATAAGAACCTGAAGTTCACCATGGAGATAGAGAAAGACAACGTGCTGCCTTTTCTTGATGTTGAAATAAAAAAGAAAGCCGATGGGAGTTTCGGACACAGAGTTTATAGGAAGCCTACACATACCAACCGTTATCTACATGCGAACTCCCACCATCATCCTGCTCAAAAAAGAGGTCTCATCAACACTTTGGCCACGAGGGCCAAAAGGATATGCCAAGTTGAATATCTACAGGAGGAAATGATAACACTCAGCGACGCACTGGAAGGCAATGGTTACCAGAAGCGACAGATACAACGCGTCATAAGTACGAGGTCTGTTCGCCCTGAAAAACATACAGAACCTGAGTGCAAAGGCATCGCTTTTCTGCCTTTTGTCCAAAGCGTTACAGACAGAATTGCCAGAGCTCTCAAGAAAAGAGACATTAACCCGATCAGTGCCACTGCCGCGTAAACGCGCGAAACTTTGCATGTCCCGTCAGGCCAGTGCCGCGTTACCGCGCGGGAATTTTTCGACGTAAATACGCACAATGACAAACGAATTTTAACGCGTCACCAATTTTAGATCGTACTGGCATCTATGGACAGCGATCTTAAGCAGTTACCATATTTTTAAAACCACCAAATCTCGTAAAATTAACGATTTATTAAAATGTTTCATCTGACAGTTCTCAGAGTTCGCTAGGGTTACCGATTGCAAAGTTTTTTGCGGATAAATGGGGAATCCTACAATACTTCAGTTTTAAACCGTGCGTTTGCTTGATTTTGTTCCCGATTATTGTCAATTTTCGTCGGTTTTTTTCGCCGTTTTCGTGTTTTTAATGCATTCTGAGTGAATATAACTATCTTTTGCGTTTATAAAATTAATTTTTTATCATTATTTTAGCGAGATTCGACTGAATTTTTTGTTTCTCTGTTTTTCAGTACTTCAGTTTGATTTTGTTCACGATTATTTAAAATATCCGTTGGTTTATTTCGCCGTTTTTCTGTATATAGTGCATTGTGAGTGAGTATATCTATCTAAGGTGTCTATAAAATTAATTTTTTCTTTGTGTACACGTTGTGTTCAAATAATTGTGTTACTTTTCTCTCTTTATTTTAGCGAGATTCGCGTGACTTTTTAGTTTCTCTGTTTTTTTGTAAAACATTTTTTATATTTCTTTTTGTGACATTACAATGGCTGATTTTACGTATGATGATGATGAGATTGTTGGACAAACCGCCGAATCTGATGATAGTGATGTGGAATTCGAATTGCCAGAGTTTTTTGAGCCGGACGAAAATGAAAATGATGTGCCTGACGAAATAGAAAATATTGCCTCTACTAGTCACGTCGATAGTAGACCATTATTTCATTGGGATAGCGATCCATTCGTGCCTCAAAAGTATGATTTTGATTCATCTCGGTCGGGCGCAAAATTGGCCACCAGTGAAGGCATGCGGGAAGCTGATTTTTTTAAAATATTTGTTTCTATGGCATTAGTTGAACACATTGTAAACGAAACCAACCGACAACAACAATATATAAAAAATAGAAGCTCTTCTGTAACCAATCGATTGCAACAATGGACCGATACGACCGTCGATGAAATTTACGTTTTTATAGGCGTTTGTTTATTGATGGCTCGCAATTCAAGAAATACTATACAGGAACACTGGTCCACTGACATACTTTTGCACTCACCTATTTTCTCAGACATAATGCCAAGAAACAGATTCCAAATTTTGTTACGAATGCTTCACTTTTGCAACAATGAAGAACAACAGCCGGGTGATAGAATTTTTAAAATAAAGGTAATACTTGACATGGTAACTGACAAATTTAAGGAAAAAATGTACCCATATGCGAATATCTGCATAGATGAAAGTCTGTTACTATTCAAAGGCCGCCTTTTATTCAAACAATATATTCCAAAAAAAGCCAGTCGTTTCGGAATAAAATTTTTTGTAATATGTGATTGTACTACAGGATACGTCCTTAATTTAATAATGTATACCGGAGCTACCACAATTTACAACCTCGTCGAAGAACTTGGCAAATCTGGAAGCATCGTTATGACTTTAATGCAGCCGCATTTAAATCGTGGTCATACTTTGTTTGTGGATAATTGGTATACCAGCCCTTTGTTATTTCAAAAATTATTTGAAAATGGAACGAACGCGTGCGGAACTGTTAGGAAAAATAGAAAAAATATGCCGAAGTTCCAAAAAAAACTGAAAAAGGGTGAAGTGGAAGCATACCATACGGAGACAATGGCCGCTCAGGCTTGGAAAGACAAAAGAGAAGTGGTAATGCTTACAACTCTCCACCCAACTACACTTGTGGAAACAGGAAAATCACATTACCATACTCATGAGCCCATAGTAAAACCGCAGAGTGTCATTGAATATAATAAGAATATGGGCGGTGTGGACATGTGTGATATGATGTTATCATCGGTGCATTCGTCAAGAAAGACGACAAGGTGGTATAAAAAAGTATTTTTTCACCTTGTTGATCTTTGTCTTATAAATGCGCATGTTATGCACAGTGAAATTACTGGGAAACGCGTGCCCTTGGCCACATTTCAATTAGACATCATTCGCCAACTTTTTAATGAACACAGACAAAGTACGGACCCAAAACCAGGATCGTCTAGGAAAAGAAAGTCAGAGTTGCCTTCAAGACTAACAGAAAGACATTTTATTGGGAAGTGTCCACCAACAAATAAAAAAAGTCCAATGAAAAGGTGTATAGTGTGTTGGGCCAAAAACGTAAGACGGGGAATCCAGATACATGTGCAAACAATGTCAAGTAGGGCTATGTGTTGAACCGTGTTTCGAAATATACCACACGCAGGAAGACTACACAGGATAGTAAATGTGTAACATTAAAAAATAAGTTAAAAAACAAAAAAAAGTGAAATTGTGACAACCCTGTTGTATATTTTGTGGAATGAATTTATTTTGATTTTAATTCAAAAAACTCCATCATAAATTCGGAAAACATAATTCTTTGGTAAGTCCTTACACTTTATCATCATTTTATGTCTATTTTTATTGTTTTTTATTTACTTTATTTTACGAAAAAATGTCTGGCCTATAGGTGTCCCTCATAGAAAATATGGCTGGCAGTTAAAAGGTTAAGACAGTTTTTGGTACCAACTTCAAAATTAAGGATATGTTGAGATCAGCGAAGGATCGAGATCGCTTAGACACAGACGGTGTGTAAGACTCGATTGTCAAGACTGCATAAATTATAACAGTGGGGTAACGCGCGTACCATTTCCAAAGGGTCCCGAGCTACAAACATGCGCCATGCACTCGGTCATACCAGAAAAATAGCACTGGCGAGCATTTTCTGGATACCCGGCCATCATTTTCCATTCGAACCGAAATCCTTGGAAAGCCTAAGAGTCACCATGCGCGTCTTATCAAGGAAGCACTAGAAATCTACAAGCATCCGATAAACATTAATAGAGATGATGGTCTCAAATTAAAAACATCTTGGTATCCGGCGCTTCAAAGTCATTCTCGTCGCAGACTCCGCAGAGATAGTGATCAGACAACAGATGAATCATACATACAACACAATACAACACAATTCAACACTTCGGCACGGTATTGCAAGCCGATACTTAACCACAACACCAACATTCAAGACAACACATCAGCCCTGATGATGGACCCTGCAATGGGATCCGAAACGTCGGCCCGAAAGGTCGTAACAACACGGCATAATACCCCAGTAAACACAAACTTGAAGATAGTGTAATGTCTTTAATGAAGTACGGATTTCAGATTTGAAATCCATACTCCGGGATGGGTCTCACATAGGTTTTATATATTTCAAGAAAAACCTGGACACGATGAAGGGGTTTGATGATTACATTAGATAGGAGTTAGCTCTTTAACTATTGTTGTAACGTGCTCACATCATTTTAAATCCTCTGGTACAGTAACACCCGCATCTTTTTGCTTCCTTACGGAGTTATAAAGGTGTCACCCAGAGTGTACTGTTTGTGTGGATTATTTTTTCCGACATGAAGTACGGTGACAACGACCTCAAAGACATCTCTGCCTTGGAGCTTCGGAACTGGAGAGAGCTGGCACTAGACCGAGATAAGTGGAGGGAGATTATTGAGGAGGCCAAGACCCACCAAAGCATTCAGATTCATCGGCCATAGTTTTTTCCATATTCGTTCCAAGTCACTCCGAAGTGTGTTATGGCTAATCAGAGGATTGGCATAAAACTTTGACATCTGCAAAGGAGCTTGAGTATAAATAGTATAGGGCCGAGTACAGATCCCCGTGGCACGGGGGTTCGGAAAGAAATGATCCTATTCTAACAGAAAATGTTCTATTTGTCAAAAAAGATACAAGTGTAAACACACAAACCACAATTTAGTGTTTGTCATAGAAATTTTTTGCGAAATATTATTGTCAGTTTCTAGACCTCGCAAACACTGGAATGACAGTGAAAGAAACCAAATGATAGAACACAAGAATACTCACATCTGGCGAGGGCCATCTTGATGCTGGCCTCGTTGTCCGACAGAGCTCGATGCAGAGCCGGGCGGGGGCCCTCCTGCCGGCGGCGCTTCGCGGCGCCTCCCTGCCCGGCCTCGCCCTCGCCGCGCTTGGGGCCCCGGCTCTCCTGCGACAGGCTCACGCACCTGCGGAACGCCGGCCTCCTGATGACCGCCGGGCTCTCTATCTTCTCGTTCTCCCAGTCGAGCGTCGGCTCGCAGTCCGCGTCCTCCAGCCGCTCGCCCTTCTTGTCGGCCTCTTCCTTGATCTCCCACGAGATGAGCGCGCCGAAGCTGGCGGGAACGTTCCTCGAGTCGTCGTCGTCGTTGTTGGCGTCCATGTCGAAGAGCATGCAGTCCTCTATCTCCGAGATGCAGCCGCTCTCGATGGAGCCGGTGCTGATGCTGTCGAAGAGGCGGGATCTCCGGCTGCCGGGGATCGAGCTGGCGGCCGTTTTCTTGAAGGCTTTCTTCCTGGAGGACTGCGAGCGCAGGGGTGACGAGACGGAGCCGTCAAAAGGCGGAGACGGTTTGAAAATGTCCATTTTGACATCTGAAAGAGTCAAATTAATCGTATGATTTTCCGGACCATAAATGATGCGAAGTAGAAATTTCAAATATAAAAAGATATCTCCGTTAACAGTCATACAGTTACTATAGCAAATTTGAAAGTGTACGAGCGCTGTCCGCATAAACTACAATTTGACAAAAAATAACAGAAATGTGGTAATCGAGTATTTCTTGATATAAGTATACATTCGAGAGTTACCAAAGGGAGAGTAGCAAAGTAAACAAAATTAGAAGCGCAGGATTGCGCCGCTCACCTGTCTCGGGACACGCGGCCGTCTCCTCGGCCGAGCCCTGCTGGCGCGCCCTCCGGCAGGCCAGCGCGGGCGGGGTGAACTTGAATCCGGGCGCCGGCGAGTCCAGGTCAAAGTTGAGCATGCGCGTCGTCTCGGTGCGCACCGGCATGCGACGGGGGATCTTCTGCAAGGCAGAGGTTGCCGTGAGCAAACTATTTTTACAGAAATGCAACATAATTTATCGAGAGATAGAATCCAACATTTCTGAAGACGGCCACAAGAAGAAAGAATGTTACCACGCTTCACATAGTTTATGAACATCCGATCCATAAAAGTAAACAATAAAACTCCACTAATTCAAATCCCGATTGGAAATTCTACTTGATTCATAATTCAAAATTTCATATCTCAAAAATTTAATTGTTATACATATAATAATTTTTAGACCCATGCGCCAGAATGAACACAACTTACATCGCAGAAGTTAACTTTGACAAAATTTAAAAAAAAAACTGTGGGTGAAAGGAACAACTGAAAAATTTAAAAAATGCAGTTTTTCAGGAGAGCCAAAACTAAAGAAGAATGGTCCTGGTCCATACATAATTTACCCAGGCCCGACATGAAAGCGAGCTAGCCAGTTTTTATGTAATATTGAGTGTAATAATATGTAATTTTTAAATTCAATATCAGTGGCTAGCATACTAATGTATTGTTTTGTTTTTTCTCCAGGCGTAGCATGAAAAAGGTATTTTTAATATTTCGACTAGCATGCCGAGTTCATTAGAAACCTCCGATGGTCCTACCTATTGCATTAACCGTATTCCACTCCCAGGAATGCACACAAGAGGTGCTTTTTAAATGTCCATAGAGATTTACATTTGTGTTTGGTGGCGAACATTTCTCCGATTGCGGGGCAACTTTAATGTTCAGATAAACTAAATTACATCTTGATCAAGTCGCCCATTTTTTCTTTCAACGTTGGTAATTTTAATTCCTCGAATCTGTCTTCGTGGCGCAGGTCTCTCTTGTTCTTGGTATTTTCACTATATTTGAGTCATCGCTACACTCGCACCGCTAGATCTACAGTACGGACCACACATCGACAGAACCTACGTAACCGTGACATTAAAAAGCGCAATTTTACGGTACAGTTTTCCTTTACATGGTGATGATCCTTTACATCCCTTCTTATGGTGACATCTCCTATCGAGATCGATGTGGCGATTACGACATTGTTTACCGCCGCACAAAACAACTCCGTCGAGTACAGTCCCTCGAGTTACGCAGCCTTAAAATGCGACGTCTTCCTGCGCTTCTTTTACCACTTAATTAACATACAAAATAAATATTATAAAATGAGCATATTTGTCCATTTTTACGCTATTTCTTTCTCTGAGAAATGTAGGAATTTTTTTTACATCTTGTCTCGCAGTGTATTTTCTATGTACTTGTACATAGTCAGTCAAAAGTTCTTTTGTTAGATTTTTGAGTTACTTTTTTAAAAAAAATAGAGATGCAAACAGAATATGCATTTCAAAACACGCTAAACGCTTGTGCTGTGGAAATAGGACTAACTTGGTGGCGTTCCGGAATGTGGCTTGAACCATAGTCCGTTGGATTACTAGGTGAGTCATAACCACTTCACCAACAAGCTCTACCAATATTTAGAAAGCATATTCCATCATGTTTTGTATGTCCGGTGTTAGCGAAGGAAGGCTTTCATGATTAAGTATGTTACTGAATTTGAATGATTGATTAAAGAGAAGAAATACTAGAGGAGCTAGGACTAATCACTCTGCATTGTATCGCGCAGGTGATTGTAGCAATACAGTAGTTGTGTTAACATACCTGGGGTTGTGAGACGACGCCAAAATTCTCCGAAGTTTCCAAATCTCCGATCGGCGAACCAAACTCAAAATTCCTCGCGAAGATCTTCCCTACATGACTGCCGGCGCGGGCCGCGTTGATGTCGGGACTGTCGGTGCTGATTATCTCGTACTTGGACACGGACTCGCTCGTGATCTCAGAGTCAAACTCCTCCTCCAGATTGTGCAGGGTGTCGAACTCGTAATCATCCAGATCCGTCACTTTCTTAGGAACGGCGCAGCGCTCCGAGGCGTCGCCGTAAGTTCCGAAATCGTTTCGCTTGTCCAGGTCTCCAAACGGCTGGAACTCGCTGCGTTCCAGAGTCCCGTAGTGGCAGGCGGACTGCGTCATTTCCTCATCGATCTTGGGGAAGGCGGGCGGGTCGCGCGGCGTCCGGGACGACGTTCCCTCGAAGCCCGAGGAGTTCTCGAAGCCAGAGTCTCGCGAGGCCGGGTCTACGGTGTGCGGCGAGTCGCGGGGCTTGCCAGGCGTGGTGCAGAGGGCGGCGCGGGGGGAGGCCTTCAGGCTGTTACGCACCACGGAAAACTGCAAACAAACAGGTAACTGCGTGAAATACATAGATTTCCAGTGTAGCTGAGTAAAATAAAAGATCTTTCATGATGTTGGTAATACTATAAATGGAATTAAAATATAGAAAGCCATGAAAAATTTATTGAAATCCATCAATAAATTAGGAGAAACAGATTATTAAACTTTACGTATTCTAGCGCGGGACGACTGTGAACTAAGACTTCATAATTTTTATAATAATAAAAAATAATAGAAAGACTAGGGAATGCAATCCCGAGTCGGGATTGCCCTTTCGGGATCTCTCGAGATTAGAATTTCCAATCCCGCGGGATCTCTACGGATCGGGATCCCGAATACTTTTGTATTTTTTTTTGTTTATAGAGCTGAATAGCAATTAACAACAATGCCTTGCATTTTTATATCAGAAATTTTATTAAAATGTTCATTATTAATCATTGCATTAAAGTTTCTGTAGGCGTTTTTCTAAGCATCAATCAGTCAATGTAGTAGAGTTAGGGTCGGTTGTTTCAAGTTGGATTAAATTAAGCGTTCTTTTAAAGCATAGATTTTTATGTTCTCCACCAATCAGAAGATCCGTTTTCGTAAAAATCTATGCTTTGATCGACCGCTTACTTTGATCGAACTTGAAACAACCGGGCCTTAGTAGTAGTTTTTATTACTATGTGTTAGGTTGATAAAATACAGCAAATATTATTCAAAGCTATTTTCATTATTTGAATGTGACATGAATATAAGTTTTAAGTACTTACTAAAAGCTCTGTAGACATACACAATTAAGCATACAAAACATAAAAAATGCTGATTAATCCCGATAATCTCGCCCGATTTTTCAGTTCGGGATTGACCTCGTAAAATGCCTCGAGATCTCGCGGGATCGGGATTGCATTCCCTAGGTGCAAGGTATTAAGGCTCTAAAAACATTTGCAATAATGTAAGCATCAATATTGAGATACCTTGGAAGGTGTTCTTCCGAGGCTCTCGCCCCCCAGGAAGCCGGAGTACCTCCGCGCCGCGGACGCCTTCCTCTTGAGCGGGCTGTCCGCCGACGTGGGCGAGCGCGCCCCGTCCCCAAACACCCCCCTCGAGTGGTAGAGCGACAGCCAGGCGCCGCCGTCGTCCAGCTTCGTGCACTTGGCCGCGCCGCTGTTCTCCTTGTCCTCTCCCTCGGCGCAGAAGTTGGCGCAGCCCTGCTTGCCGAGCCGCCGCGCGGAGGAGAGCGGGCCGTTCTCGATGGACCTCAGCGGGGCGTCGGCGCGGTCGAAGGACAGGATGCTGGGGAGCATACGCGAGGAGAAGGCCATGGCGGCGGACTCCTCGCGCCTCGACTGCGGAGTCTTGCCCGCCGAGTTGATGCGGAACTTGTCGGATATGAGCCTGAAAAGAATAACGTGTTTTATTATATTTTGTTTCCATTATATACGGATATTACCGCTCAACCAGACCCGAAATGGCAGGTTCAATTATAATTTTTAAAAAAACAGGAAAAAATGTTTACAAGCTGGTTCTAAGATCGATTAGTATCTGATCTTAGTATCTGATATATCATTTTAATACTTTTTAAAATCAAAGCTCTCTTCGACTTAAAAATTCAAGAGAGCTACGTCACAATCGCTAATCATTTTGGAAAATCGATCAAAAATGTACATTGTTCGTAAATTTAAAAAATACATCGGTGCATATTTAATGTTTCAGAATTAATTTACAATTATTCAAGAGTCTATTAATTGTCAACGTTCTAAATATTAGTGAAATGATTTAATACAGATACTACAATAGCTGGATGCAAATCCCGAAACGGGTTATGAACTTCCACATCGACAACGATTTCTTCCCGAATTGCGATGAAAAAACTTTATCTTTTTGCACCGTTAGCGCACAAGGAGTTCATCTTTAGTAGAAATCTGAATAAATATCGAGCATTCGCACGACGCAGGACCGGTAATATCCTTAATTATTTCGCACGACAAAACTAAAGATCAGTTCGGAATGTCCATTTTGTATAGCCAAAACAACACGAAAATATTCAAAATTTCGACAAAAATTTTGCGAAAATAAACAGAGAAATAAAATCTCAACGATTTGTTAGCTTTACAGAGCGAAACATCGTCGCGACTCGGTATCGTTCTCGTTTAAATATTTCAAAATACACCACGAGAAAATTTCGTCGATGTGGCGAATTCGAGTCCCGCCCGAGGCTCGGATTTAACACTCACAACGGACAAACCCTCGGCAAATGCATAGCCAAAACATAATTTCAAACATGCAAAACCATTTATCACGCGTTAATGCCATTTTCGGAGCGATACGCCCGGCGAAAACGGCGCACAAAAAAAAGCAACGAACCTTTCCAAGTCCGCCATGTTTGTCGGAGCCGGCGAAAAAACAAGAGAATACGCGGAAAAATCACCGGCGCCGGCGTGCGGAAAGCGTTTAAAAGTAAATACAAACGTATAATGTCGCTAAATACGCGTCGTAAAGCGCGAACGTTCAGTTTTCGGTGCGAAAACGTCCGGCGAGAGGGGCTGCGACGCGCGCCATTGCGAGACGTTAAAATTATGCCGCCAAAATCATATGTTCCGAGCGGGCAACAGCTGAGCGCTGCCAACCTGAGGAATGCCGTGCGAAATCGGAAAAAAAAACGACAGCCGGCGACAAACGGTGATTTTCGGCGGCCAGGTAGGTCGGCCGGGCGGGTACCTACCGCGCGCGCGGATTTCGAAACGAAACCGCCTGCGGGGCGATGAATTATTCGATCGGAGACATTTTCGGTTCTTTTCGCCGGGAACGGCATCTCGCGGGACGGGTTACGGCATCCGGGAAGCGGGCCGATAAGTTATCTGGGCCGGCCGCTCGCCTTGAACTCCGAGCGTCCAACAAACGCTCTGTGTACACAAAACCGTTAACACAAAAGGCTGTCCTGGTGCGAGGGAGGGGGCCTCCGCGATCGAACACGGGACGCGGGAGTCGCGTTCGCTTTAGAACGGCATTAAAATAATTACAAACAGTGTACTTACGTGCGAAGTTTTCTAGAGCGAACCTCGAAAGATTTAAGCAATCAGTGACAACTACGCCAGCCGCACACTGGGTGCGTTTTCGTACGAAATTGAGTAGTACGTATACGTACGAATACGCAAGTACATTCCTGACCTTCCAAGTAGTACTGAACATCGCAAACTGTAAACGATTAGTAGTGCGTGTGCGCGCGTATAGATGCACGTCCGACACGATCCGGATTTGTTCGGAAATTTTTGCGATTTCGTACGATGGATATTGAAAATTTTGTCAATCTGACACATGACCACAAATGTTTGTGGGACCAAAGTGATTCAACCGCGTGACCATCAGCGCAGATCATGGCGGAGAATCTCTAAAGAACTAAAAATACCTATAAGTTAAACAATTTGGTTTAATGAAGGTTTGGTATAATTATGTCCTTCGAACAAAAACACTTTTAAATATTTCTCCGATGTTATGAGCTCTCGTTGCACTTGGATTCTCCCCAGCATTTGTGAATCTATTAGATAGACAGTCATGTAATTTGTCATTATTTAAGTCTGCCATAATAGAGTTTTCCAGAACTTACAGATTATTCCTTTGACACAAACATTATTGGAGAAATGCGAAAAGTAACTGATCATGACCAACGCAAGACGCAATCAATGTGCGCGCTCCATACGTACGAAAATAGTCGTACGAATACGTACGTAATAATTCGTATCCAAAGTGCGGCCGACCCTAGGGATGCATGCGATACCGATATATCGGCGATATCGTGGGTTTTCCGATATACCGGAATCGGCGATATTAATTTCCCGATGCATCGAAACATTTTGAATTTCGTACTTTAGATAATCCACGTGTAAACGCGCCATCTTCGCGCTTAATTCGTTCATATTTAAACGCGGCGCAATGTATCCACGCTCGGGGAATCCCCGCGTTTCATAACTTCATTCCGAACACGAAATACACGTCGCATCAATGTGTCCTGGAATGGGGCTCGATCCATCGACCACCAGTTCACCAGACGAGCGTCATGACCACTACACCAACAGGCTATCAATGTAATAATCTGAACGTAATGTTCTGTTAAATTACAATTTTTTAAATTTCATTATAAAGTAAATATTCTGAATAAATGTGATACAAGCAATTTCGTCTGTTTCTAATCTAAGCCCACAACTTTTTACACCTTTTGAAATCTTCACTCTCCGCATTGGCATCGATATCGTCGATACTTTTTTTTAAAATATCGGTATCGTATCGGCAAAAGAGCGTATCGATACATCCCTAGTGACATCCAGTGCGACTTACGAGATGAACATCCCGCGACAATACAAAATGTAAATAAGCTAAACTTCCGAGTTAAGGTACCGATACACATGTTTATTTTGCTAAAACTAGCATGCCCTGAGAACTGTACACACTTGCTCATTATTAGCATGCTAACAATCAAACGAGTTAAAAGAAAGTAAGTAAAAAAAGGAACCCATAAAAAACAAGTTTTTATTAAACTCCCTTTCTTCGTAAAATATAACAACAATTAAAGACGAATTAAAACATATAACATAACACTAAACTTACAGGAATTTAATATATTTCTAAAATGTCAGATGTTTTGAGCTTTGATAAGACACTTCATGCTTTGAAGATTAAATTCTAAAAACATTTGTCAGTCAATTTAGATTTTCGACATTTGTAGTGAAGTACCTTTTATGTATACCGACGGAATAATTCAAATTCAGAAAATATTCCGCGACGTTATCGGGCCGCCGTTGCTAGTAATCAAACTTTTCTAATGATTCCAATTTGAAAAAACCAATAAAATTTCTAAAAATCCGAAATTATATAATTATTTTTTTTTTTAACGAAAATTTGATAGATCTTCTCGATCGTCGCCACGAGTCTGCTTGCAAGGTTTCACCGGAAAAGGGTTTAAATGAAAAAGAAAGGAAGTAAAAAAGAAAAGAAAGAAAAAGACCTTCCCCGGAAACCGTTACACAGCCGCTATCGGCCACACGCCTCGCCTTTCAGCCTATCAGCGCGGACCCGACCTTGTTTATTTATTTAATCGCTTTAATTCCTCTCTTAGATAACTCCAACACGAGCGAATGAAAAATTGTTTGTTCCCTACGCGTGTCGGGTTTACATTCTGGAAATAACCACTCCAAAATGCGCGTTTCTTCATTGGGCGCAGGGAATGCAATCCCGAATCGGGATCCCTCGAGATTAGAATTTCCAATCCCGAATACTTCTGTGTTTTTTTTGTTTATAGAGCTGAATAGCAATTAACGACAATGCCTTGTATTTTTATATCAACAATTGAAATAAAATGTTAATTATTAATATTATTCAAAGCTATCTTCATTATTTGAATGTGACATGAACATAAGTTTTAAGTACTTACTAAAAGCTCTCTATAGACATACGCAATTAAACATACAAAACATAAATAATGCTGATGAATCCCGATAATCTCGTCCGATTCTTCAGTTCGGGATTGATCTCGTAAAATGCCTCGAGATCCCGGGGGATCCCGATCTCGCGGATCGGGATTGCATTCCCTAATTGGACGACATGGCACCGGCAAGTAAATCTCTCTAAACTGAATGAGAAAATATTCAGAATATTTTGAGTATCCAAATTTTTCAAAACAGAACCGGATTGTTGTCGCAGGGACATCAATAATCAATTAACGTATATTATAGATGTCTCACAGAGACGAAACTGTATATTTTTTTATCAAGGGAGAGTAGGTATAGAAGTCTTTATGGGGGTACATAGGACTTACGACCTATCGTACGGTTGGCTTAAGTGATCACTTTACACATATGTAACGTTCGCCATTTCCACCCGACAGAATACCATATCTATTAATTTTTGGAAGTTTTATATATTTCAATTGTACGCCACGTTTCACGTGCGAGTTGCAAGGATCCTCACCGCGGCCGGCCACAAAGCTTTTTCCTTCCCCTCAAATGACCACAGATGTCGCTAAATGAGACATCTATATTTGATTTTGGAGTTTTTTAGCTAGGTATATACTTTATCTTGTACTCTCTTATATCTTATACTCTCCCTTAATAAAAAAATATACACTTTCGTCTGTGTGAGACATCTATAATATACATTAATTGAGAAGGAAAACTAATCATTTATGCGACCTTAAGGCGATCGTCCAGCAGAGCGAGCAAATTTCACAATTTTTTCTCATATTTTCTCTTGCGTTTTTTATCATATTTTTGTACTGAAATATATCTCATTTTCTAAATTATTCATCGGGTTTCATGTATTTTAAACGCGGATATCTTATTAAAATGACAAAAACTAATTTATTTAATCAATTTATAAATTACCGAACATACGATGTTTGAAAAATGAAGAAAACCGCACCATTTTTTGGGCCTCGGGAGATGTATTTTTTTCCAATAATATTACAAAGATATATATTATCCTAGACCAATTAAAATAATTGAAAAATCTGTCAGTTTGTTTACTTAAAATTATTATTTTTTAAAATACTGTTTTCTAAAAATATTTTATTGTGGTTTTTTTCATCCATTATACATAGTTGACAACTTTTTACTTAGTATTATTACATATTTTAAAATTTTTACATCAAAGTTTGCATTTTTTTTTAATATTTCTGAATTATTTTTTGCAAAACGTTGGACTATCATTGAAATTTATATACATATACATAAATAAATAAATAAATTATAATAACGACTGAAAAAAGTGCACATTGATACAAAATGCAAGTGAAATGAATAATTAATTATTCGAATAAATATTTCCTTATTTAGCTTTTTTAAATTTTGATGTTAATTTCTGTCGCCGCTCAATTGATATTTTTAATTGTCAGATGTCAAATGTTACACAACATATGCGACTACTGTAAGGCCGGCCGCACACTGGATGCGTTTTCGTACGAAATTGAGTAGTACGTATACGTACGAATACGCAAGTACATTCCTGACCTTCGAAGTAGTACTGAACATCGCACACTGAACACGACTTAGTAGTGCGTGTACGCACGTATAGATGCGACGTCCGACACGATCCAGATTTCGTACGATGGATATTGAAAATTTTGCCAATTTGATACATGACCACAAATGTTTGTGGGACCAAAGTTTTTTTATTTAAGCCATGTATTCACTAGGGGACAACTTGTCCCTGAACAGCATGCGCGGCATAGAGTCTACGTGACGTTGCAACGTCGTGCACTGTTCCGCGACCTCGCGCACAACATAGCGCGGCATTTCTACGTGCCGTGGCAACGTTGCCATGCGCACGGCACCCGAGCGTACTCACCGCAACATTCCGCGGAGCGTCAGTACCACGTGGTATGTTTACAAGTGAATACGCATGCGCTGTATCTGTCAAGATGACAATGCGGGGAAACGAAATCGTTCTCGAACTCATCGAGCTGTATCGATCGAAGATCGCATAGAATGTCCGTCCTTCTTTCTCTTTGTAGTTAATAATTTCGCATTCTCCTCTTTTTTCTCCTCTTACTTTTCGATAAACTCATTAACATAAACAGATACGCGGCTATCATCATAACCTCATAGGGCGATATATTTCCGTGACGTCTGGAAAACAATAATTATTTGCAAAAAGGACCTTGTTTTTAATAATATTCAATTTACTACAGTAAAACCTCGTTAATTTGAAATTGCGACCCAAAAAAACATTTCGAATTGCGCGGAACCCCGTTTTCGCCAAATGTGATACCGCAGCTGTCATCCATAACCTCTTCGCATGACATTTCCGCGACAAGATATGCGAATCCCGGTGTGTACACGTCAATTGACCGCGTCATTGTCCCCGAAACATGAGCGTAGATGTTGATGCGACATGTCGAGCGGAATGTTTCGCGATTTGTCCCCTAGTGAATACATGGCTTTAGTCAGAGGGCGTTCAGTGCAGCGCAGCCACAAACAAACCACGATAACGGAGTTTCAGAACGAATCAGAAGACAAAGATTCTTGAAGTGAGAGACTGGCCAAAAGTGGAGCCATTTATTAGTAAACACCTCGGGAGAATTCAAAAATATTACTAAAATTGTCTCATATCTACTTTCTGTTCCCGCCACCTTGTTTCAGTAATGAATGCAAAGTGGCGGGAGGATAGGAATAGAGCAACTATTAATTTAATAATAATATAATAATAATATTGGATTATTTATATAGCGCCATTTTTGTGAAAATTTCACCTCAAGGGCGCTTTACACACAAAAAACTCTTACATACTAAAATCATAGAATCACAAAATGAAAAAGAAAAGAGAAAGAAAAACAGTTCAAAACATAAAATAGTAAAAAAAAAAAAACAACGTTAAAAACAACAATATTAAAAAGGTTCTGGGAAAGATTTTGTAAACAAGTGCGTTTTAAGTCTTTTCTTAAATAAAGTCTCTGAATCCGTGTTTCTTATCAGGGAGGGCAAAGAGTTCCACGCTTTGGGGCCCGCCACCGCAAATGCCCGTTCGCTGAACCTAGTTTTCTGGAACTGACTTGCCGGTTCCACAATCCTTCCCACCGCTGAAGTAGACGCTGACCTAAGAGTTTGACGTCTCCCATTTATGTTGTCTGGAATACAGAGCTCCTGAAGATACAGAGGCGCCATGTTATGAGTTGCCTTGTACATCAACCAACACAGTTTGAACTCTACTCTTTCAGGAAAACGAAGCCAGTGCAATTCTCGCAGAAGGGATGTTATGTGCGAGAATTTTGACGTTCCATATATGATCCGTGCTGCAGCGTTTAGAACAGATTGTAGTCTATCGAGCTGAAACATCGGTAGGCCAGCGTAGATACCATTGCAGTAGTCCACACGTGATACAACAAATGCATTAATGAGTAAACGGGCTGCCTCAGAGGGAAGATGTCTGCGAATACTTTTAATCTGTCTCAGTTGATAAAAACATGCACTGACAGTTTTGCTGATGTGTGTATTCATGGAGAGATCTGAATCTATGTGTACACCCAACAACCTGACTGCAGATTTAATAAAAAATGAACTCCTCATTTATTTTAATTTTAGTTATAATTGTGGTGAGGCGCATGAAGTTTTTAAAAAAGAGTGTAAATTAATAAGTTGTGGGAGAAGCTGTATTTAAAACATTAAATAAATAAAATGCTGTTCATTTTTCTAAAATACTGTTTCATATTCTTCTCAGACCAGTAAAAAATGTTGGAAACTCTAGACACAGACTACGCGAGCCTCTTGGCGACCCTGAGCACGATTTTGGCTGACGTAACATCTCGTTTCGCGCGACAGGAAATGGCAGACACCTCGCCATGCGAGCGGCTCGCTGCTCTGAACAAAGTCCTCCGATATAGAAGAAGCCGGAATATTTCCAGTCTGTCCAAATTTTTCGGAACACGGTTCTGAATTTTGTCGCCAGGGGCGTCATAAATCAAGACGTAACATAGACATTTCTCGTAGAGACGCAATTATATTTTTTATGGCAAAGTAGGCACGGAAGTCTTTGGGTGTTCGTAGGACTTACGACCCAACGTGCGGCCGGCTTGAGTGATCACTTTACACAACGTAACGTTCACACTTTGGAAAACATTAATAACCTCGCAGGACTATACTCCTGCCTTGATTGTGAGTCGAAAATGCAACCATGACCTAATATCAATAGTTTTGGAGATGTGCGACATTAAATTTTGCATTTTTTCTCAATATTTCTGATTTATTTTTTGTAAAACGTTGGACTTTCATTAAAGTAACTTATATCGATTACGAAAAATTTATTCCCTTTACTACAAGTCAAATGAAAATTTCTGCATTGTTTTTATCATTTTATTTAACTTGAATTGAAACGAACGAAATTTTCGTAATCGATACAAGTTACTGTAATGATAGCTCAACGTTTTGTAAAAAATAAGTCAGAAATATTGAAAGTAAATGCAAACCTTGCTATTGCGTAACTCCATAACTATTGATTTCAGGTCACGGTTTCTTGAACATTTTCGACTCATAATCGTAATAATAATACTTTTATCATTTATCTAGCGCCGTTTTCGACATTTTCGACTCATAATCAAGGTAGGAATCTACCTGTTAATAAGTACTGTGGACTAGCTCTGTTACATCCTGTATACCTCCTTTAGTGACCGCATTCAGTCTACTTTCATTCCTATTTGCCAATTCCAGGCTTCACTTCCATACGTCAGAGCTGGCACTAGAACGCCATTATGTACCGCTACTTTCGACAGGTTCTTATTGTCCATAATGGTATTTAGAGCACCACTTGCTATTTAACATTTCTCGGCATGTACCAAGTTGATTACAACTGAAAGGGCAATCCCGGGTCGGGATTGCCCTTTCGGGATCCCTCGAGATTACAATTTCCAATCCCGCGGGATCCCTACGGATCGGGATCCCGAATATTATTGTGTTTTTTTTTGTTTATAGAGCTGAATTTCAATTAACGACAAAGCCTTGCATTTTTATATCAGCAAGAATGGTGAGAAAGATATATAATGCAAGTGTTGATGGCGCCAGAAAGAGAGGGCGACCGCGGAAGACGTGGCATGACCAGATTAACCAGATACTGGAAGATGGTCCCGTTAGAAGCCTCAAACGAGCTTGCATGTGAAGATGTATGAATGTGGATGAGGCGAAAGTTGTATGTCGGGACAGAAGAGTGTGGCGCTCTATCCTCTCTGCCTAAGCCCACGGGGGAACGGCGTGACGGTAAGTAAGTAATTTTAATAAAATGCTCATTATAAATCATCGCATTAAAGTTTTTTCAGGCGTTTTTCCAAGCATCAATCAATGTAGTAGAGTAAAAACTACTAACTAGTAGTAGTTTTTATTACTATGTTAGGTTGATAAAGTACAGCAAATATTATTCAAGGCTATTTTCATTATTTGAACGTGACATGACCAAATTTTAAAGAACTTACTAAATGCTCTATAGACATACACAATTAAAACATAAAAAAGCTGAAAATCCCGATAATCCCGTCCGATTTTTCGGTTCGGGATTGATCTCGTAAAATGCCTCGAGATCTCGCGGGATCGGGATTGCATTTCGATTGCACTGATTGAAATTGGTGTTTTTTCAAGTATGCAGAGTTGTTGAATAAGCACGGGAAACATGAGATTTTGCCGAACAGCCGCCATACTCCGAGGCGCGGAGGGCCGGCGGATGCGTGGGAGACGGGAATGCCGCGAAGATGCGAGCTGTGACGGTTGGGAAACCGTTAGAGGCGCGAGCGGTGCGCCTCGCTCTGTCCCGCTCGCTCCCGTCCGCGGCCTTCCGCCGGGAACGCGCGCAGAAAGCACCCAACCCACAAAGTGATACCAATTAGTTTTTATTTATTTATTTTGTATACATTTATACAGGCTTATTTGGAAACATTAATAACCTCGCAGGACTATATTCCTGCCTTGATTATGAGTCGAAAATGTTCAAGCTATCATGACCTAATATCGATAGTTATGAAGATATGCGTTATCAAAGTTTGCATTTTTTTTCTCAATATTTCTGATTTATTTTTCGTAAAACGTAATACTATCATTAGAGTAACTTATATCGATTATGAAAATTCATTCGTTTCAATACAAGGTACACAAAATGGTAAAAACCCTGAAAAAATTCAAATTGGAATGTTTTCCAAATGGAATTGGAAGGTTTTTATATTTTTATTTGACTTGTATTAAAGGGAATGAATTTTTCATATTCGATATAAGTTACTGTAATGATAGTCGAACGTTTTACAAAAAGTAAGTCAGAAATATTGAAATAAAAATGCAAACTTTGATGTCGCATATCTCGTTAACTATTGATATTAGGTCATAATAGCTTGAACACTTTCGACTCATAATCAAGGCAGGAATATAGTCCTGCGAGGTTATTAATGTTTTCCCAATAACCCTGTATACAAGAAATCCAAAGAGTACAAATATGAATACTATGATAACAGTTGTGATAGAAATATTACGAAATATATATTGTATTCCGATTTTTTTGGTTATGTAAAAGTCATGCTGCTCTGTTCCCACTGCACGCCCCTGGTACACACAAGGTTAAACAAATGGGTATAATAATTTGTTTGTGATTGCGTTTTGATTCAGGAAGGCAGGGTGTGGAGCTTTTAGTAGCGAATCTTTATACTGTGCTAAACTGGATTTAAAGACATCAGACATGTGCGCACACGCGTGCAAATATTGGAGGATGGCCCTGTTAAAAGCCTCAACGGCCGTAGACCTTGCACGAGAGAATGCACGAATGTGGCCGAAGCAAAAGTGGTGTTCCAAGATAATATGGAATATAATATGGATAGAAGAATATGGCGTTCTATCCTCTCTGCCTACCCCTGCGGAGAGACGGCGTGGTGGTTAGTTAGTTAACGAGTAGTGACGCGACGAATACGAATATTCGTATTCGCCGAATAGTAGATATTTACCGAATATTCGTATTCCCCGAATATCATAAAGAATATTAAAAACAAACTATTGATAACTGAAAGCAACGTAAATTACGGTTCGGTTGTGTATCCGAAATCTTAACACACCTACGCACTGTATTATCGGGGATTCCCCTAACATTGAATGGATGGATTTGTTGAGTTCTCAAGTTGTCAATTATTTATTTATTTATTTAATTAACGCCCTTATGGGCTTTTACAATATACAGAATATTTTTTTAAAAAAAATAACATAAGACAGTTAAAATAATAATACAGTTAAAAGTTACAATAATAATAGTTAAAAGGTAATAATAATAATAATAATAATAATAATAATACAGAAAAACATAAAAACATAAGATAAAATAATAATAAAGTTAAAGATACAAATAATAATAGTTAAAGGTAAAATAGAAAGATTTATTGTCCATTTCCATTTCGTTGGGATGTAAACAATTGTATCAGCTTTGTCCTATAAACAGTTATACTATCAGCAAAAATGTCAGCCGCCTCTGCATGCTCATTCCCTAATGAGTGTAATCTGGGAATTACAGAGTTTGCTAATGCATTAGTTCTGACATTTCCACTATAATAGAACAATGCACTGTGTCTTGATGACCTCGATGGAGCATATAAGTCGATCAGACTAATATTCTGGGGGCAATCAATCAAACTATTTACGATCCTATAAAGAAATATTAGGTCTGTTACAGTACATCTCACAGACAAGTTTAAAAGTTGTAAATAACTAAGAAGATATTCATAATTGATATCTTCCAAGCGTATACTTAATTTGTAATTAATAAATCTTAAAAAATTTTTTTGGACTCGTTCAATTGCCGTTGAATGATTAACATAGTGAGGCGATCAAATGATCGAGTTATATTCAACCTGAGGTCTGACAAGAGAAGTGTAGAAGACTTTATAAGTGCGCAGGTCTGTAAAGTTTTGTGCAGTTCTTAAAACAAATCCCAACATTTTGAGACCTTTATTAGTTACCAAGTCAATGTGGGGAATGAATGATAATTTAGCATCAAAAATTACTCCCAGATCACTTATCTCCTCAACTGATACAAGGTTTACATCATTAAATTTGTAGGTGAATTTAATAGGAATCTTTTTTTTTGTAAAAGTAATAGATTAGCACTTGGAGATATTTAGATAAAGTTGATTGTTGATACACCATTTGAACAGGGAATTCAAATTTGTTTGTAGTTTCAAACAATCGGACATACTTTTCACTGATCTAAATATTTTCAAGTCATCGGCAAATATCAGAAATTGTACATTATCAAAAATGTCAGCAATGTCATTTATAAAAAGGATGAACAGGATTGGTCCGAGGTGTGAACCCTGCGGGATTGGCATCAGGAAGCTACTTTTCCAGACATCAGGATAGCAGCCTGTACTGAAAGATAAGTTAAATAAGAGATATAACGGATAGGAGAGATGATCAACACAATTTATCAGGAATATTGGTGGTATCCTGTCTGGTCCAGCGCTTTTATTGTGATCCAGTTGTTTAATTAGAGTTAAAATCTCACCTTGATTAATATGGACATTAGATATATTTATTTGATCGGAAACCTCAATGTTCGGTATACAATTATCAGACACAGAGGCACTATCGTATACGCTTTTAAAGAAATCTGCGAACATGTTTGTTATTTCATTTATGTTGTTTCCTACGACATTATTGAGGTTATTGTATTTGGTATATCAGTATCATTTTTTCTCAATGAATTTGTGTATTTCCAAAAATTTTTTGTGTTGTTTTGTATATTTTTCTCAATATTATTTACATAGTTATTGAAACACAGTTTTGAGAGAGCGGCACATTGCTTCCTCAATCTAGTAAATTCAGTGTAATCGCGCAGGTTTCGACATTCTTTGTATATTTAGACTTTTTAAGATTTGTCAAATTAATTAGCTCATAATTAAACCATTTAGGGTATTTTGATTTAAATTGCTTGCTTCTAGGAACAAAATTTTCTATAATTTGATAAATTGACTTGTAAAATTGGTCAGCTGCGTTCTTGATGTTTCCATTGGACAAGTTATTCCAGTCGATATCATTGTTCTGCAGGAATGACCAATCAATGTTTGAAAGATGAGTGTTGATACTCACATAATCTGCTTTACGAAAATTGAAAGATGTTTCTTCCTGGTTTGTGGAGGTAGCATTACGATTATGATTTGGGACACCTTCTCTATGAACAAATAATGGAAATTCTAATGGCGGGTGATGGGGGTCTGTTTGAAGAAGTGAGTCACTGATTCTACAGACAATTTAGAATCACTGGAGAATACTATTATGATTATTACATGTTTCACAGCGTAACATGGGTTCTGTCACATAGGTTCGTTGTGTTATTGATAAGGTTAGGTGCTCATTTCGTGTAGTTTTTGTTTTGTAATACGTATTGTTCGTTCCATTTTATTTCCGTTGCGTGTAAAAGTGTTAACTCTTATAAAATATTTTCAAGTTAAATCTATTAACACGACCTCTCGTAAGAGTGAAATAAGTGATATTTATTTTAGACCGCTGGGAATGATAAACAGACGGATAAAAGAAATCGACAAACGCTTGAGAAGTTACAAATGCTGTGCTTTTTGTACAAAAATTAGCCGGTGGTAAAAATAATTATTGAATAATTCCTTAGTAAAAAAAAGTACAGTGGTGTATTATTTATTAAGGTACTGATACACACGCTTATCAGTGGCACGAGAGCATGCGCAGTATTGACCTTCTTTAGGCCTCGCTTATTAGTGGCATGTGTGTACGCACATTGCTAGAAATAAACACGCTCATTAGTGGCATGCACAAAAATCAACCGCCGTTTGATTTATGAGCAAGCTAACGTCATTCACCATGAGAAGGGGTATCTTTTGAGCATGTGTGAACAGGCTTGCTTATTATGAGCATGCTTATGTCATTCGCGGGCTTCGCGGCTAGTATTATCAACGCGATCTTCTCAGTCTGCGACAGAATGTTCATTTGATTTGCGGATGGAGGGGGTATCATTTGAGCATGTGTGAACAGTCTTGCTTATGAGCTTGCTAACGTCATTCGCGGCCAGTATCGATTATCGATGCGATCTTCTCAGTCCGCGACAGATGAAACAAATATGTCGCGTTGGGGAGATGACAAAACATTACTTTTCGTGACTTATTATAGGAATCACGAATGTCTGTGGAATACTCGGTCACCGTTGTGTAAAAATAATAGCAAGAAATAATGTTTATGAAACTTTATAAAAAGGTATGAATGATTCAAATCCTACAATAAAAATTATAAAAACTCAAATCAAAAATGTGCGGATGGAAACTCGGGAACTGTTTTGATGTATTGGTTAACTTGAATTTCCTATTTCATTTTGGAAAGTTTCCATTTTGAACAAGAGCGTCTCTATTCTATGACAAGAGCATGCCACTAATAAGCATGTGTGTTCGATTGTTAGCTTTGAGCACGCTCATTTATGAGCATGCTTAAAATAAGCACGCTAATAATGAGCAAGTGTGTACAGTTGTTAGGGCATGCTTACTAGTGGCACGCTAATGAGCATGTGTATCTGTACCTTTACCTTGTTCAATTATTCGTATTCGCCGAACGGTTGGTTTGATATTCGTGAAAGTAGTATTCGTTGCATCACTATTATTTAGTACAAATGTAGCGCACTTCAAGTTGTAGTAGTAGTCTTCAAACTGGTGAAGGCGTGCGCGCTGTAAATGTAGTTTTCCCCCGCCGCCGAGGCCCGGGCGGGGGTCACTTTCCCTCTCGGCCGGAGCCGTTGGGGAGCGCCTTTTCGCCGGTTCTGGCGGGAAACGCCATTTTTTCCCTCGCAAAAAACGCGTCGATCGTAGAGTGCAAAAATCGTGGAAAATACTGAAAATTGTCATTCGCGCGCCAAAATTTGTCGACAGTTTTCTATTTGAGGCCGCGTTAAATTTACCGGCGGTAGGAAACGAATCGAAATGCACGATTATCTACGTAACAGTTTCCGTCACTAACGCTACCGGATGGCGAAAAACGTATATAGAGCGCCACACTATTCTGTCCTGACATACAACTCTCGCCTCATCCACATTCATACATATTCGCGTGCAAGCTCGCCGGTTGTTGGGGCTTCTAACGGGACCATCTTCCAGTATCTGGTTAATCTGGTCATGCCACGTCTTCCGCGATCGCCACCTCTTTCTGGCGCCGTCAACACTTGCATTTTTTACCTCATCCAACTATCGTCGTAATTCATATTTCTTGAGGGTATACGATGCATTCAATAAACTGATAAGATTATTGGATATTGATCTGTTCGAGTGCAGCCACACAAGATTAAGAAAAATTTTGAGTGCTGAATTTTTTTCCACGTAATAATTAAGTTTTTTTTTCTTTTGTTAAAATTTTTTATTCTTTCTTTCTATATAATTTTTAATATGCCTTAGTCATTCATAAATATTTATCATTACTGACATATTTCTAAATGTGGAGACCTGTAATTGGCCATGTTTTCTATGCTTTTTTTTGCTGTTGGTCTTCCATGAACATTAAATAAATAAATATCTTTCTTACCATTCTTTCCTCATTCACTCGCTCCACCTGAGCGACCCTTTTTGAATTATATTAATTGTGCTAAGATCAGCTTTGAATTGATATATTCAATGTGAAATCAAGTACTATTAAGAATGCGATGTTTGGGAGAGTGTTGATTTAAAAACTGATTTAAAAAACTATTTTCATACTATGCTTATTATTGTTGTTATTTGTCACTATGTACTTCATGATTGTTTTTCATGCTATGTTTATTTCACTTTTCTCTTGTTTTATTGTTTATATAATTGGTTAGATCGTTTAAGATCTGAAATTACATTTATATATAGGGTCGTTCTTAATTGAGCTCCAGTAGAATATTTCAAGATTGTTTTTTATTTATTGTAATGAGAGCTCATGAATACTCTAAGTAAATAAATAAATAAAATAAATACATTGATTCCTAATATCTGCATTCTTTACTCTATCATAAATGGATTTGTCACACATACGTATGAGGGATCTCATCTCCAGTGCATTCAGTCTACTTTCGTTCCTCTTCTGCCAGCTCCAGGCTTCACCTCCATACATCTACTTATTTTTGAGGTGATACTTAAAAAATAGAATTATAAAGGGTCGTAGAAACACAACATAACAAACACAAAATAACCACAGAAATGACAAGCAAAAAAAAAAAATCACTTAACAAATACACGAATACTAAGCCGCAACCATTGACGTATTATTCACCCTTTTCCCGTGATCCAATCGAGCTGAAACATGGCAAGTAGACTCGTGGCGACGATCAAGAAGATCTATCAAATTTTCGTTAAAAAAATTAATAATTATAGTATAATTTCGGATTTTTCAAATTTTTAAGTGTTTGTTTCAAATTGGAATCATTAGAAAAGTTTGCTTACCTGCAACGGCGGCCCGGTAACGTCGCGGAATATTTTCTAAATTTGAATTACTCCGTCGGTATACATAATAGGTACTTCACTACGAATGTCGAAAATCTAAATTGACGGACAAATGTTTTTAGAATTCAATCTTCAAAGCGTGAGGTGTCTTATCAAAGCTCGAAACATCTGACATTGAAATACATATATTGAATTCCTGTAAGTTTAGTGTTATGTTATATGTTTTAATTCGTATTTAATTGTTGTTATATTTTACGAAGAAAGGGAGTATAATAAAAGCTTGGTTTTTATGGGTTAGTTTTTTACCGGTATTTTCATTGCATTCGGAATATTTTTTGTGTTAAAACGGATTTGTGTACTTTTCGCACCGCACTCTTCGATCGGGATTTTCTAGAGCTGGAGACCAGCATCTCCCGTCCCTCGCTGTTCTAACCGTCTCGCTGTTACACCCTCTAGTGACCGCATTTAGTCTACTTTCATTCCTCTTTTGCCAATTCCGGGCTTCACTTTCGCACATCACGGTTGGCACCAGAACGCCATCACGTACCGCTAGTCTCGCTTCCTTTGACAGATTCTTATTGGCCATAATTGCGTTTAAAGCGCCGTTAAATTTGTTAGCAACTGAAATCGAAATATTTCTTACCGGTCAAAGTGAGTCCTACCACAAACCGCGGATGGCTGTTTTAATTTAAACTGAAATTTTTACTACACCAACTCACCATCAGAGGTAGGCAGAGAGGATAAAACCGCGGTATACCCAGAACAGAAGTTTATCTCCGGCCGGTTTTATTTTTACTCCCTTTCTTTTAACTCGTAGCGTCCGAGATTCCGACGCGTAAGGTAGACACGAAACGCGAAAATTTCCGTAATTAGTATAACTATTTTCTGCTCTTAAATTGCGAGAACGCTGATTAACATCAACGTAGACTTTTAAAAACTCGCAGTCTTTGTGATAATCAACACACCTTTTTAGTAAAGCACCACAAAGGAAGCGCGTTATTTTCTAAAGCGGCGGCTGCGAGCGCGAATGGCACCGAAGGCGCGGCCCTTACTGCCGCCGCCTTGTGCCCCCATATTCCGTGGCAACGTGCGCGTCACAGTGCGCGCGTACACGCCGCCGAGCACGCACGCACGCATTCTAATGGTAGCGGCCAGTTTGTACGAAGACTTATTACTGTTCTTAGTAATAATAAGAACGCTACATTCTTCTATTTTAGGACACCACTTTGGCTTCGTCTACATTCGCACATCTTCTCACGCTCTCTCTGCGGTTGTTGAAGCTTTCAACAGGGCATCCTTCCAATATTTGTTTGTATATGATCGTGACAGGTCTTTCGCGGACGCCCTCTGTTTCTGCCGCCTTCAACACTCGCCTCATAATAATAATAATAATCATTACTACAGATTCGAGAGGAGCAGTCCATCTCATCGTCGTGTGTAATTAATAACTGACCTAAACGCTGTGTTGTGAATTTCTTCGGGTAGGTGGGCGTGTCGCGTTGTGGGGAATGTGTTTTGGTCATTAGGGGGACGAGTCTAATATCGGGGGCGTTCTGTGGTATGCGTTGTTATTCTACGTGTTTTCTGAGAATTTCAATTCTGCGAGGTTTCCAAACTGTTCATTATAATGCCACCGGTATAAATTGGCGTGCGAGCGAGGGCGTCCCTGCCGCGAAACAGAAGTTGCCAGGGTGTAAATTTATTACACAATACATAATCGGCCCGATTCTGAAAATAACAATGTCTAGATCTTTAAGATCTTTATCCGAACACTTAATAGACGATAATAATAATTAAAAATGTCCAGAGCGGATTTTGCTATTCTACGGCTCAAATACACTGTATTAAAATATGATATAAGAAAGATTGTTTCTTACAAACGTATTAATTTCTTCATCCACAGCGTCCAGATGAAATATCATGGCTAAACTTGTCATAACCGTGTTCGGCGTTACTGCGTATTCAAATCTTCCCATCCTGACATTTGACAGATATGTCTGGATCTTTAAGATCTTTATCCCAACACTTAATAGACGATAATAAACGAGACATAGCTTTACGTCGGTGTTTGTTTCTGTAAGTTTCTACATGAGATAGATATAGAGGGAGGGAGAAAGATGTAAATTGTTATCTGTCAAATGTCAAGATGGGAAAGTTTGAATACGCGGTAACGCGGTCAAGTTTAGCCATGATATTTCATCTGGACGCTGTGGATGAAGAAATTAATACGTTTGTAAGAAACAATCTTTCTTATATCATATTTTAATAGTGTATTTGAGCCGTAGAATAGCAAAATCTGCTCTGAACATTTTTAATTATTATTATCGTCTATTAAGTGTTGGGATAAAGATCTTAAAGATCTAGACATTGTTATTTTCAGAATACGGATGAATATACAGTGTCCAGTGACCAGTGTCGGAACCTTTAATAGAAATTTGGTCGGGCAACACTAAAGAAACAAACCAGTAATGGCGGCCGCTCTATCTAGAGTCCTGTCAAATGGTAATATTGGTACGTTATTTGCTTTTTCAGCTTCGCAAAACTATAAACATTCTTGCACCACCTGCAAATAAAGGTATTTAATTTGAGAGAGATATGTGAAAATTTACAAATCTCCCTATTTGATTACGACGAACACCGACGTATACCTGCGTCTCGTTTATTTTTTAATTTTATTCTCGTCTATTTAATGTTGGAACAACAGCCTTAAGATCCCAACATTGCTATTTTCGAAATATGGCCGCTTACAGGGTTATTTGGAAAACATTAATAACCTCGCAGGACTGTATTACTGCTTAGTTTACGAGTCGAAAATGTCCAAGCAACCAAGACCTATATCAATATATATGGAGATACGCGACATCCAAGTTTGCATTTTTTTTTTCAATATTTCTGAATTATTTTTTGTAAAACATTAAACTATCATTACGGTAACTTATATCGAATATGAAAAATTTATTCCCTTTAATACAAGTCAAATGAAAATTTCTGCATTGTTTTTATCATTTTATTTAACTTGAATTGAAACGAACGAAATTTTCGTAATCGATACAAGTTACTGTAATGATAGCTCAACGTTTTGTAAAAAATAAGTCAGAAATATTGAAAGTAAATGCAAACTTTGCTATTGCGTAACTCCATAACTATTGATTTCAGGTCACGGTTTCTTGAACATTTTCGACTCATAATCGTAATAATAATACTTTTATCATTTATCTAGTAGTACTCACCTCAAGGGCGCTTCACACAAAACAACTTACTGACTAAAAACAACTATTCACTAGGTATTAGGTACATACTTATTCTCTAGATGACATGCAAAAATAGAATTAACTTTCAAGACTATAATAGTTAGGAGTGCTAGAAAGAATCGGATATATTCGCATACTAGGAGTGGGTAACATTAGGTAGTGACGTAACGGTCTGATTCTATAGGTTTTTATATGATTGTCTAAACAAATGCGTCTTTAGTTGTTTTTTGAACTGTGGTAAGCGGTCTGTTTGTCTCAGTTTATTTGGTAGTTTATTCCACAAATTTGGTCCAGCCACCGCGAAAGCACGGTCACCGAAATTGGTTTTGTGGACGCGATTTACATCGACTAATCCATTTGTATCAGATGTTGATGCTGAGCGAAGAGTCAGTTGAAGACCCCATGGCAAGAAGTTGTTAACTAACATTTTTGTCAAAAATGAGTTAATAAGCCGTCTAAACTAAAAATTGTACGCTCTTTCCACTGGAAATAAGTTCAGAATTTAAAAATAATTAGAACATGCTCAAATCATAGGGATGAACATGTTAACTACACTTTTTCATAAAAATCAAATCAGTTACTAATGGGAAGAACATGTTGTCTTCAATAATAACATGTTCGTGCCATCATTCTGAAATAAACACGCCTTTTAATTTGATTGGAAGATTTATGGTTAGTATAAATTTTATTCTGGCAGTACTGTCATATATTTGTTTTTATTTGAAGACTATTATATTGGTTCACTTGAATTTCCTGTTTCAGTTTGCAAAGTTTCCATTTTGAACAAGAGCGTCTCTATTCTACGACAAGAGCATGCCACTAATAAGCATGTGTGTTTGATTGTTAACTTTGAGCGCGCTTATTTATGAGCACGCTTAAAGTAAGCGTTCTAATAAGTCTGGACAGTTGTTAGGGCGCGCTTATTAGTGGCTCGCTAATGAGCATCTGTATCTGTACCTTAAAGCCATGTATTCATTAGGGGACAAATTGTCCCTCAACAGCACGCGCGGCATAGAGTCTACGTGACGTTGCAACGTCGTGCACTGTTCCGCGACCTCGCGCACAACATAGCGCGGCATTTCTACGTGCCGTGGCAACGTTGCCATGCGCACGGTACCCGAGCGTACTCACTGCAACATTCCGCGGAGCGTCAGTACCACGTGGTATGTTTACAAGTGAATACGCATGCGCTGTATCTGTCAAGATGACAGTGTGGGGAAATGAAATTGTTCTTGAACTCATCGAGCTGTATCGATCGAAGATCGCATAGAATGTCCGTCCTTCTTTTTCTTTGCAGTAAAGAATTTCGCATTCTCCTCTTTTTTCTCCTCTTACGTTTCGATAAACTCATTAATATAAACAGATTCGCAGTTGACATCATAACCTCCTAGGGCCACATTTCCGTGACGTGGAAAACAATAATTATTCGCAAAAAGGACCTTGTTTTTAATAATATTCAATTTACTACAGTAAAACCTCGTTAATTTGAAATTGCGACCCAAAAAAACATTTCGAATTGCGCGGAACCCCGTTTTCGCCAAATGAGATACCGCAGCTGTCATCCATAACCTCATTTCCGCGACAAGATATGCGAGTCCCGGTGTGTACACGTCAAATGATCGCGTCATTGTCCCCGAAACATGAGCGTAGATGTTGATGCGACATGTCGAGCGGAATGTTTCGCGATTTGTCCCCTAGTGAATACATGGCTTTATGTACCTGCGCCCGAGTGTCGCTTCTAACGCGCGTACGCACCCGCTTATTTAACGACCAGTTCTTGGAATCCCCTCGGTCCGCGACGCCCGGAGACCAGCTCCGGCTGTTGAACTCCAACGGCCGCCCGACCGCTTTCCCTCTCCGTCGCCGCGGCCGTTGGAGACGCCGCTCGCCGGGAAAAAAGTTCAAATCCTCCGCGGCGGCGGTTGCGACATCCGGCGCGCCGCAGGGATCTGAGCCGGGCCCGGCGCCGCGTCCCGAGCGGACTGGTCGCCCGCCAAAAATGACGGTTTGTCAAATGTTACTCCTATGGCCAGGAAACACGAGAAGGATTTTTGTACAAGATTTTGTTTTATCACTTTACGGGTACAGGCAGAAATGAACAATTTAGTATGCAGGGTTATTTGTAAAACATTAATAACCTCGCAGGACTATACTCCTGCCTTGAGTACGAGTCGAAAATGTTTATTTATTTATTTTGTTTTGGAGAATCTTAACAAATATGAAATAATGGTTTTTACAATTATGCCAATTACAAATTTTCCACTGAATATAAAAATTTACTTTAACTTACTTTAATAGCGAGTGGAGAGGGTGGAGGGGAATGTGGGACGGGAGTAGAAGAGAAGATATAATGTACAAACTAGTTTGGGTGCGGTAGTGCAGATATTGTTTGTTTTATGTTTCTTATTGTTGCGTTGAAAATGTCAATGTGATGATAGTTTGTGTTAAATGAATTTGTGGATCTGTACATAAAGGAGTTTTGTTTTGAATTGGTCTTAGTCTATCTGTTCTATGTTCATGGATGTTCAAACTATCGTGATCTAATATCAACAGTTACGGAGATATGCGACATCAAAGTTTGCATTTTTTTTTCAACATTTCCGACTTATTTTTTTGTGAAACGTTGTACTGTGACGCTCATTAGCATCGCAGTATACTGTTCTTAGTATACTAATGAGTATACTAACTCTGCTAATGAGAATGCTCAAAATAAGCATGTGTACACGCGAACCGGCGCACGCACTCGCCGGTGGTCCCGCGCGTTAGGAAGGAACGGAATCGAGGAACGACGTATTGGAATGGCCGAGATGGGATAGGTAACGAAATACCGCGGGCCAACAGGAAGTTTTCCAGCCAGAGGACGCAAATCGCAACCAGCGGCCACTCGGTGCCAGCCGGCCGCCATGTGGCGCCCGCCGCGGGGCGCACCAGATGGCGAAAACCAAAAAAACCGCATCCATGGTGACACTCTAGACCGCAGACGTGGCCCATTTGCGTATCCGCGCCGGGATTCGAACCGCGACACAAAAACACGACCACTCGACGCGTTTACGTACGTTACAAAGGGCATACCGTCGCTGTGTATACAGGGTTATTTGAAAAACATTAATAACCTCGCAGGACTATGTTCCTCCCATGATTATGAGTCGAAAGTGTTTAAGCTATCGTGACCTAATGTCAATAGTTAAGGAGATATGCGACATCAAAGTTTGCATTTTTTTTTCTCAATATTACTGAATTATTTTTTGTAAAGCGTTGAACTATTATCATAGAAATTCATTCCCTTTAACACGGGTCAAATGAAAAAATAAAAACCTTCGAATTCCAATTGGAATTTTTTCAGAGTTTTAATCATTTTATTTAGCTTGTATTGAAACGAATGAATTTTTCGCAATTGATATTAGTTACTGTAAAGATAGTCCAACGTTTTACAAAAAAATAAGTCGTAAATATTGAAAAAAAATGTAAACCTTGATGTCGTATATCTCCATAACTATTGATATTAGGTCATGATAGCTTGAACATTTTCGACTCATAATCAATGCAGGAATATAGTCCTGCGAGGTTATTAATGTTTTACAAATAACCCTGTATATAAATTGATTCTGAATTTTAAATATTTTATCCAGCCCCCGTTTCACAGTATTACCCGATACCTTATATTTTAACATCTTACAATTTTTTTGTACCTGTATTACCTGTTTTCTGCCAAAATCCCCCTCGCTGAAGTGTCATAATATCCAAACCTTGTTAGCTAATTTCTGACTTATTTTTTGCAAAAAGTTGAACTATCATTACGGTAACTTATGTCGATAACGAAAAATTCATTCGCTTTAATACAAGTCGAATAAAAACCTAGCAAAAATTGAAAAAAGTTATTTTTTACAAGGTTTTTATCATTTTATTTAAGTTGTATTGAAGAGAATGAATTTTTCATAATCGATATAAGCTACCGTAATGATAGTTCAACTTTTTGCAAAAAATATGTCAGAAATATTGAAAAAAAAAGCGCAAACGTTGATATTGCATATCTCCATAACCATTGATATTAGACTATGGTTGCTTCAACATTTTAAAGTAATAACATAGTCAGTACAGTCGCCGGCAAACTTCTTGAAATTTTTTGGCGTAGTGGGGGAATGCGCAGAAGACAAAATTTGGGTCTCGTTGGTGGAATGGTACATGCGCAAACTTCCCCCCACTGCGCCGAAAAATTTCAAGATGTTTGCCGGCTACTGTAATCTACCTGCAAAGTTTCTGCTGCTAGCTGCGGTACACCCGTGTATAAAGGGCGTATAGACACTATCGAACGCGCCCGACGCGAAGGAGGACGGGCAAAAATGTTTGGGAGCGCCTAGGAACCATATCAAAATTTGCATTTTTTTTAAAGGGAGGTCCGGACCCAGATGAAACTGGAGCCATCTCTGGGCAGATTCTTTATTTTTCAACGGCCGCTGACATCTGCCGCCGAGACGCCCAAGGTCGTCACACTTCACACTTTTTCCGGTTCAACAAGCAATTTCTTAAATGTTGCATATTGCGATACATAATTAGTAAAACATGGCAGGATTTATGGTACTGATACTCAGGCTCATTAGTGGCACGTGAGCATGCGCTGTATTGAGCTTCTTGAGCTATTGCTACATAGTAAAACCGCCAGTTGATTTATGAGTGCGCTCATCTGATTTGCGTGTGGAAGGCGTATCCTTCGAACTTGCTAATGTCATTCGCGGCTAGTATCGATTAGAATGCCACCGGTATAAATTGGCGTGCGAGGGAGGGCGTCCCTGTCTCGAAACAGAAGTTGCCAGGGTGTAAATTTATTACACAATACATAATATACAGAGTGTCCGGTACATTGACAAATATATTTTATGATATTATAATAGAAATTTGGTGGGGCAACACTAAAGAAACAAAACAGTAATGGCGGCCGCTCTATCTGGAGTCCTGTCAAACGGTAATATTGGTCCGTTATTTGCTTTTTCAGCTTCGCAAAACTTTAAAACTACATTGGCAATTGTTCTTGCACCACCTGTAAGACGTTGCAAGACTGTTTTGGACATAATTCAGTTGAAAATCAAGACGTCACAGCTCACGCGCAAGTACGAGAATGAACTGAATGACAGGGCGAGGGGTTACCGCCGGGTGCGGGCGGGGCGGGTTTTAGTTCCAAACTCGCCGCACGCCAACTTACGTTGGGCGAGCTCTATCGATGCGATTTTCTCAGTCCGCGGCAGATGACACAAGTAAGATAAGACAAGGAGATGATAAAACATTACTTTTCGTGACTTATTATAGGAATCACGAATGTCTGCGGAATACTCGGTCATCGCTATGTAAAAATAATATAGCAAGAAATAATGTTTATGAAACTTTATTAAAAATCAAAAACGTGCGGATGGAAACTCGGGAACTGTTTTGATTTATTGGTTCACTTAGGGCTTGTTCAGACACAGCGGGAACCGTGCCGTTTCAGAATCGCATGAAATCCGCGCGGGTCTCATTTACCTAGGTTTGTATGTGATCGTTCAGACACAACCGTGCGGTTAGTCAACCGCTGCGGTGCCCGCAACCCAACCGCTAGGAAATAGACCCGCACGGCGCCCGCACGATCCTATTACTATGGGGCCTTACGAGAGCGTTCAGTCGCGTTGCGGGCACCGCGCGGTTCCATGTCACAACAGGAGCACGCGTGGATTATATTCTCTTTTCTATGGTTATGGATCGCTTTGACATTGAATTTTTTATTGATGAAGTGGAGAAAAGACCTGTAATATGGTAGAAAAGACCTGTAATAGTGTGAGGATTACTCAAATATGCCAAGAACCAAGCTTGGCAGGAGTTGGTGGAGATATTTGGAAATGGTGGAAAAAAAGAGTATTTTAGAGAAGTAGGTATTTATTCACCAAAAATGAACTGACAGAATGATATTTATGTGTCTTGCCATGGAAGACGGCCGTCGTTAACAAAGTAATGAGCGAATATATCTCTGATATTCAAAGATGGAGAACGGCACCAGAACTGTCAAACTGAAGTTTATTTTCGCGCGCACAAATCGCTTATTAACCGCGGCTGTGTGAACAGATGACACAAATCGCATGTTTTGAAACGCGATTCTGAAACTAAACGGTTCCCGCTGTGTCTGAACAAGCCCTTAATATTTAAGTAGTAAGGGGTAAAAAGTGGGTTGGGTCTATATGTGGGAAGCATTTGGTTTTTTTCGTTTTTTCGCGATAGCTCTGCGAAGCAGAGCCCAAACTGACTCATTTTAACAAGGTAGGTGCGCGCAGCACGCCCGCTTATTCTATTAAATTTTGGGGAGGGTAGGTACCTCCGCGGCAGAGCCGCGGTCATTCATGGTGTTTTGCCTCTTTTCCGAATGGTCCACGCGGGATCGCTAATAACTTTGCCAATTTTCGTCCGATTTTGAAAATTTTTGCGCATTCGCAATTTCTCGGATGTTCCAGAACTTTTATATGGTATTTGAAATTTTTCCCCCGTCGTCCCTGCTCACGCCGAGCGAAATGGCGAAAAATGAGAAAGTTAAAAAAAAGGTGTTTTTCATTTGCAATCGCGCGATATTTCTAGATTGAATTTCAAAAAACTAAAAATACCTGCGGATGCGCAGTCGGCGGATCTTACTTTTAACCGCTGCGATTTTTCGTAGCTTTCTTTTTAGGGCCGTAAAAAAATAAATACACCTTTTTTTGCAGTTTTCCGCCGAGCGCGCCGTTCTTAGGACTGTAGACGCAGTTTAATTGAAAATCTCAAATTGAATACGAGGTTCGATTGACACATAAAGTGAACATCTTTTGCAAATTTTTTAAATTTTTTTCTCCACCACCCCTGTTTTTGCTACTCGCTTAAAACCGAAATTTACGTTTTTTTTAATAACTCTGTCCGTGAACGTCGCAGAGAAGCGAGACTACCGCGAGCGCGTAGCGCTCGCTCGAGCGCAACTTTTGTGTAACAAAAGATCCTTTAGAAATGCATGGCCAAGCCGTGGTAATTTTTTTAGCGCGTTTTTTCGGCGATTTTTTTATTTTCGCACGCTGCTCGGCGACAGGGAGACCTACATTCATGTATTACATCACACTCGATAGAAAAAGAGTGCGACTGACGAGTGTAGTGAAAATAATAATTTTTTAGTGAAACGTTTTTGCGTGACGGCCTATTTCACTATATCGACCGTAGCTTCGCGACGGTGAAGGTTGTAGAGATTCTAAAAACTAAGTTTTGTAGGGCTTGACTTTACGCACGTTTTCGTATTTTTAGATTTTTTCTATCTTTTTTTAAGAAAATTTTAAAGCGAAAACAAAAATAAAAAAATTAAAATCGTTCACGTTTACTTTAATAACTCGGTCAAAAAAATATTTACAGACACGCAAGTGGCATCAGCGAATAGCGCTCGACGGTGCTCACCTTTTTTAACAAAAATTTTAGCTTCGAAAGACATGGCCGAGCGGTGGTGGTGGTTTCAGTGCGTTTTTTAGGCGTTTTCAGTGCGTTTTTTAGGCGTTTTCAGTGCGTTTTTTAGGCGTTTTTTTTGTTGTCGCACGCTGCTCGGCTATGGGGAGGCCTACATTCATCATTCGCACCCTGCTCGATAGAGGAAGAGCGCGGCTGACGATTCTTGCAAAAATTATCGTTTTTAAATGACACACTCTCGCGTGACAGCCGCTTTCGTCGGAATTTTGTATTTGCGGCGGTAGCTTCACAACGGTGAGGCCCATATCCATTATAAATTAAACATTTTTTAGCGCTGAGTTTTCCGCGCGTTTTTGTGTTTTTAGATTTTTTCCATCATTTTTTTTAGAAAAGTTATAAGCGAAACCAACACTTTTGAACTAAAAAGCGTAAAAAATGGAATATATTTTTCATAGATTTTCTATGGGGAAACACCTTTTGGGTCATAACTCTGTTTCTAGACGTCGAAGAGGGAAAAGGGCGATAATCTGTGATCACTTGAAGATTTTTTTTTGCAATTTCGATTTTCAACATCGGTGAAGAAATTTTTTTTTGGGAAGTTTTTTAATACAGTGTGATTTTTTATGATGGGTGTAATGTAAAATAGGAAAAATTCAAGTTTTTCATTATTTTTTTAATCTATATGTGACGTAACGATTTAGTAAAAGCGTTTGAAAGAAAAATATTATATAGGGTGTTTTTTTGATGAAGTTGAGATATTTTACGAAATTGTGGTTATGTTATGTTTAATTAGGATAGGTTAGGTTGGGTTAGGTTATGTAAGGTCAGATTAGGTTAGGTTAAGTTAGGTTGTGGTTTTTGGGTTTTTCTTGGATATCTCCGCGAAGCTATTGTCCGATATCGAAAATTTAAAAAGTCCCAGACGGGCGAAGCCCGTCCGCGTCTTTTCACGACAGACGCTGCGCGGCAAAGCCGCACGGCGACTGTCGTCACCCGTCGCCCGCGCGGCGGGCGTTGATGACCGCGTAGCGGGCAAACACGACCGCGCAGCGGGAGCCGTCTGGCTCAAGCACCTTTGCGCGGCTTTTGCGCGGCTTTGGGCGCGCAGCGGCTTCCTCTTACACCCTTCAGTTTTAAGTTAAAGTTCTCTCTCCCCACTAGATCTTTCATAACTCGACCACTTATCGTCCGATTTCAATTTCGAAAAATGCCACACTCACATTCCTATTTCAGTTTGTCAGTTATCGGGGATTCCCCTAACATTGAATGAATAGATTTGTCGAGTTCTGCAGTTGTCAATTATTACTTGTTTCACAGCATAACATGAGTTACTTTCATCTAGTTGGGTTATTGTAATAATCTTATTTCAGGATGAGGTTGCTCCAAGTAAAGACTTTGTTCTCGTAAGTATTTATTCGGTAACAATAATGGTTTAGACAATCGTTTATACAGTAAGATGCGGTCTCGATAACAATGGTAGTAAAAGAGTCTCGACTCGACATTCGTGCGCCCTTTTATACATTCTCTCTCTCTGTCATGCAGTCTCTTTCTGGCGTCGCGACATACGTTCCTCAGATCTATTACAGTTATTAATAAGCTTAGGTGCTCATTTCCTGTAGTTTGTGTTTTGTAACACGTATTGTTCGTTCCATTTTATCTCCGTTGTGTGTAAAAGTGTTAACTCTTATAAAATCCAATGACGTGAAAAAAGTGATATTTATTTTAGACCGCTGGGTATGTACAAACGTATGTGTGGATTTACCACACATACGTCTAAGTGACCTCATTTCCACTGCATTCAATCTACTTTCGTTCCTCTTCTGCCAGTTCCAGGCTTCACTTCACATTAGTGTCGGTACCAGAACTCCATGTATTAATTACATTATATCGAATACACTCTTAAGTTTGTACATTTACCAAATAAATTTAATAATAAAAAAAATAATGTATGGTAAAATTTTCGAAACTTTAAAACGTAATATCTTATTTAATACTCATCATTTAAGCGTTAATTATCCTTCATTTTGTAATCGGGACATTCAATTATACTCATTTTCATTGTACATACAG
This sequence comes from Agrypnia vestita, assembly GCA_016648135.1. NCBI lineage: Eukaryota > Metazoa > Arthropoda > Insecta > Trichoptera > Phryganeidae > Agrypnia > Agrypnia vestita. The sequence goes on from JADDOH010011752.1 coordinate 59,178, forward strand.
TGGGACTATGATCTTGGATGAAAAACTCACCTCGAACACTGGCAGACCTCGCAGCCGTCCTGCTGCAGCCCGCTGCCGTCCCAGAGGACTCCGGTCACGTCCATTCTGAAGAGGGATCAACACTTCAACTTCAAAACATCGATAAAAACAACACAAGAGTCACAAAACAAGCCATGAAAAGGGGACCCGACAAAAAACGGCGGTTATCCGACGTCTTCCATGACTTTTCAAACGCGTTCGAATTACGTATTTTCCGGCCCGGTGAGATTTTCAATATTCCGGGTAGGTACTTATTAATTATCGCTTTCGGACACTGATTTGGTTTTTGAAATATGATTAATAACTTTTTCTTTTATATCTCTTTTCCAACATTCATATTTGTATTATTCATATCTTACTTACTTAATTTAATGTCTTAATTTTTATAACTTAATCTAATGTTTCTTTGTCTATATCTTACTTCTTTAATCTGATGTCTTACACTAACGAATACATTAACAATAGATATATACATATGACAATGCCCCCACCTTTAAACACGAGAATAAATTCTCATTTAAAAGTGGGTAAGCGTGTAATATAAATGTGTATTAATTACTTACTTACTTACTTACTTACCATCACGCCGTTTCCCCGTGGGGGTAGGCAGAGAGGATAGAGCGCCATACTCTTCTGTCCTGACATACAACTTTCGCTTCGTCTACATTCATACATCTTCGCTTGCAAACTCGACGGTTGTTCAGGCTTCTAACAGGACCATCTTCCAGTATCTGGTTAATCTGGTCATGCCACGTTTTCCGTGGTCGCCCTCTCTTTCTAGCGCCGTCAACAGTTGCATCATATATTTTTCTTACCATTCTTTCCCCATTCATTCGCTCAACATGCCCAAACCACCTGAGCGACCCTATTTTTATTCGATGTATTATGCTACGATCAACTTTACATTCATTCCTAATATCTTCATTCTTTACTCTATCATACATGGATTTGCCACATATATCTAAGGGACCTCATCTCCACTGCATTCAATCTACTTTCGTTCCTCTTCTGCCAGCTCCAGGCTTCACTTGCATACATTAGTGTCGGTACCAGAACTCCATTATGTACCGCCAGTTTTGCCTTGGTGGACATATTTATATTAGAAATATGTCCACCGAACATACTTCCCAAGTACACAAACTCATCTACTTGTTCCAAACATTCATTGCCTACTAGTATTTCACACGCTGCCTTACTTTCCGCCGAATATGGTATTACTCGAATACCATATTCGGCGAATAGGAATATTCGTATTCTAAGTATAGTTTCATCACTAATTTTAAATTAAAAAAAGTCGTGCAAGACTGGCGTGTCTCCTCGATCGCGTCTAGTTTCTACTCCGCCACTGCTCTGGCGGCCGTTAACGAGCCAGCCGCCCTCCGCTTCCTGCGGCCGGGAGACCGGAACCGGACGCTGCCGGCCGCGCAGATTCATCTCGCATTGCGCCCCCATTAGTATGCGGAAAGGTCGTTAGGAGAGACCATAAAAAATCATCCACCGAGCGACGTCCACCAGACTGGCGCAATGGGAAAGAGGATGTTCTTAAGAGAGACAGTTGGTGCTTGTTCAGACACAGCGAGAACCGCGCGGCTTCAGAATCGCGTGGGATCCGCGCGGGTTTGTGTCATCTGTTCACACAGCCGCGGTTAATAAGCGATTTGTGCGCGCGAATAATAAACGTCAGTTTGACAGCTCCGGTGCCGTTCTTCATGTTTGAATATCGGAGATAAATTCGCTCATTGCGTTGTGAACGACGGCCGTGTTCCATGGCAAGACACATAAATATCATTCTGTCAGTTCAATTTTGGTGAATAAATACCTACTTACCTAAAATACTTTTTTTTTTACGGTTATCCGTCAAACGTCCAAATATAAATACGAGTCCGACGCGACAATGACAATTTTGGCGTAATTTTACATCAGGACGCTGCGGGAGATGAAATTAACACATTGTTTGCGGGAGATGCTTAAACGCGTCTTTTCATACTGTTGGTAGAACGCGGGAGGCGCTTATAAGCTGCTATAAAGATAGCGCTAAAAAGCGGCTATAAAGATAACCTCATCTAAAGAGATGAGGTTATTAGACAATTTTTCGAAGGAAAAAAGATGTTCTCTTACAAGTTTGGCAGTCGAAAAGAGAAGTGTCTTTAATGTGTACCATACATTCGGCAGAAATGCGAGAAAGTCACTAGGGAATGCAATCCCGATCCCGCGAGATCTCGAGGCGTCTTAAGAGATCAATCCCGAACCGAAAAATCGGACCAGATTACCGGGATTTCTCAACGTTTTTTATCTTCTGTGTACAGTTTTCTGGGATATTCTGCCGTGTATATGTGACCTCTCTGGCCAACGTTTCAGATACCATTGCAGGGTCCATCATCAGGGCGAAACGTTTGCCGGAGAGGTCACATATACACGGCAGAATATCCCAGAAAACTGTACACAGAAGATTCTGAACGGCCGTGAAAACCTAGGGACATTTTTAACATTTTTTATGTTTGTATGTTTAATTGTGTATGTCTATAGAGCTTTTAGTAAGTATGGTCATGTCACACTCAAATAATGAAAATAGCTTCGAATAATATTTGCTGTATTTTATCAACCTAACATAGCAATAAAAACCTACATGTTAGAGGCATTAGAGTTGCCAAATTCGGTTAATTTTCGCGCGGTTTAGCCCGATGAATAGATCAGATCGCCATCACAAAAATACGTGTAATTGTTAATTTACTCTGTATTTTTTAAATAATTAAGAGGCACAATGTAGTTCTGGATAGTTGTTGTAGAATATTTTATATTAAAATTGATTATTTTATTTTATTAAAGCATATATTAGGTCCTTACATATGAAATTGGCGTTTGTATGGGAGGAACATAAAGCCGATTTTTTTTTATTATAATATATTTATTTAATCAAAGTATGTACCATTGCTATCTATGCACTTTTGCCATCTCATAGGTAGTTCATCGATCCCTTTACTAAAGAAACCATTCGGACGGGAATCAATAAAATCTTTGAAGGCGGTTTGGACTGCCCCATCGGAGTTGAATTTTTTCCTTTGCAAGAAGTTATCCAAATTTCGAAAAAAATGGTAATCTGTTGGGGCAAGGTCCGGAGAGTACGGTGGATGTCTTAGACATTCCAATTGAAGCTCCTCTAATTTGGTAGCCGTCTGTTGTGCAGTGTGTGGTCTAGCGTTATCATGAAGCAGCAGTGGCCTAGAGCGATTAACCAGCCTCGGTTGTTTAGCAGCTAGCTTTTCCATCATGGTTTGCAGTTGCTGACAATAGACATCTGCCGTAATCGTCTGGCCAGATTTAAGAAAGCTGTAGTGAACGACACCAGCACTAGTCCACCAAACGCTCACAAGTAACTTTTTGGAGTCAATTTTCGCTTGGGGCATGGTTTGGCTGGTTCGGCAGGGTTCAGCCATTGCGATGAGCGCTTCCGATTATCGTACAGGATCCACTTTTCATCACAGGTAATGATTCGATTTAAAATCCCTTCATTATTGGCCGGTTGAGTAATGCAACGCAGCAGTCAACGCGCGTTTGTTGATTTGCTTCACTCAATTCGTGAGGTACCCACCTTTCAAGCTTTTTCACCTTACCAATTTGCTTCAAGTGGATTAAAACAGTTTTATCACTAACACCGCAGCCTGCAGCTAACACGGATGTGGTTTGCGATGGATCCGCTTCCACAATAGCCTTCAATTCTTCAATATCAACTTTGGTCTCTGGCCGTCCACGGGGCTTGTTCTGCAGGTCGAAATTTCCAGAACGAAAACGTTGAAACCAAAAACGCACTGTGTTTTCTTTTGCGGCACCGTCGCCATACACATCATTAATCCTTCGAGCCGTTTCTGCAGCACTGGTGCCACGGTGGAACTCGTACTCGTAAATAACGCGATATTTCAAGTTTTTCATTTTGTAAACTGAGTGACGCAAAGAAAAAAACAATTGAGAAAAAAACAAATGAATTATAATTTTCAAAACACAAATACATGAGTAAATAGCTGTATAAATTTGGATTTGGAATTCCTAACCAAAGAGAAGATATTTGAGATCAAATTTGCCAGTACGGCAAAACGCCAATTTCATATGTAAGGACCTAATATTTACAAATGTGAAAGTTTAGATGGTTGGATGGATGTTTGTTACTCAATCACGCCAGAACGACTGAACGCATCTGGATGAAATTTGGCACAGAGATAGATTATTGTCTGGAAAAGCACAAAGAATACTTTTTATCCCAGTACCTAATAGGTTTCTGTAGGATGAAATCGAAGTCTAAAAGCCACCGAAGTTCGGCAGATTTAAACGAAATTCGGTCCAAGACCAAGTTCGGCTATACCGAATGTGAAACGAATTTCGGTGCATCTCATCGTGATGGTTAGCAGTTAGTTAGTTTTTATGAAACACCTGTACGACATTAACAATTTGGATGATTCTAAGGACCCGCTCGACGATATCCAGCACCTGGCGACACTGAACCATTCCGCATAGTTGCGCAACCAAAGTGTCCGCTAAGCCAAAGGTGAAGAACCTAAACCAATAGTAAAAATTCATCAATTATCGAGCCGCCGCGATGTAACGAGCCGTCGTCAAGTGTAACGGGCCGTTGGGGGGCGACGGGCCGCCGCTCGTTAAGCGGCCGGTCCTCGTGAATGGAATCCGAGCGTTAGCCGCGAGAGCGAGACGCGGCGCGTGCGAGCGGGACGGCGGCGCGCGACGGTGGGAAAATGCGTATCAAGTGCCGGAGCGAGGGAGAGGGGAGATGACAGGTTAGGCGGGTCGCGCACAAGCTTCCCGCCGCGTTAAACGTATTAAACCTTTGTCGAGTTAAGCGGTGGTATGCAGGCCGTATGCAACGCGGAATGTACGCCGTCTGCCGCGCAATTTCGCGCACGGTTGCTGTTTTTAGACACTTTTTTGTGATGGATATCTAGAGGAGAGTGACTGCGGGGAATAGGGTGAACGATGCTTTGAATGCAATTATTTCTAATATAAATATGTCTACCGAAGAAAAACAAACGGTACATAATGAAATTCTAGTACCAACACCGATGTACGAGAAAGGAGCCTGGAGCTGGCAGAAGAAGAACGAAAGTAAATAGAATGCAATGGAGATGAGATCCCTTAGAGGTATGTGTGGTAAATCCATTTATAATAGAGTAAAGAATGAAGATACTAGGAAGTGTTGATATACAACTCTCGCTTCATTCACATTCATAAATCTTCCCATGCAAGCTCGTCGGTTGTTGAAGCTTCTAACGGGACCATCTTCCAGTATCTAGTTAATCTGGTCGTGCCACGTTTTCCGCGGTCGCCCTCTCTTTCTGGCGCCGTCAACACTTGCACTATATACCTTTATTACCATTCTTTCCTCATTCATTCGCTCAATATGGCCAAACCAACTAAGCGACCCTTTTTTAACTCTATTAATTATTTATTTATTTATTTTTATTTATTTATTTGTTTACGCCCATTAGGCTTTTACATAAAGAATAAAAAATAAATTTCAAAAAGCACATACATTAAACAATATAAGTTATAAGTAGCAAAATATGAAGTATCAGGAATAGCACCAAAACATGAGTATAAAAGTTAAAAATATGAAGTAAAGAGCAGCAATGTGTATAGGCTTTTACCTAAATATTATAATATAAAATTAAAAAGAACATACATTAAACATTATAAGTAGCAAAATATAAAAAGTATCAGGAATAGCACCAAAACATGAGTATAAAAATTAAAAATATAGAGTAACGAGCAGCAATGCGTATAGGCTTTTACATAAAAAATATATCATAAAATTAAAAAGAACATTCATTAAACAATATAGGTTATAAGTAGCAAATTATAAAAAGTATCAAAAATAGCACATTCATTTACATGAGTATAGAAATTAAAAATATAAAGTACAAAGCAGCAATGTGTATGAAAAATATATATTACCCACCATTACATATTAACAGTTGAAGTCAGTAACGAAGCAGTATTGCCTCTTTAAGTGTAAACTTTACTTTCTCCAGACTGTCGACGAAAATGTCAATCATATAACCATATTCATAACCAGTCCCCAATATTCTGTGTATCACAGAATTTCATTGATAATTAGTATTGCAATTGTTGCGATGGAATGTGACAATTTGTCGAGTTCTATGTGTGGAAGGGATATTATAATCGATACATGCTACAAGGTCAGGGCTGTCCAACATATTATTTACAATTTTGTAAAGAAGAACTATATCATAAATTTTTCTTCTATCATATAATGTGAGTAATTTTAATCTCTTCAATATGTAATTGTATTCTATGTTTTGTGTTGGTATGCTTAACTTGTAGTTAATGTGTTTGAGAAATTTGCATTGGACACGCTAAATACTGTCTATATGCCCATTATAATATGGAGACCAAACTGATGAGCAATATTCTAATTGGCTCCGGACAAGAGATATGTATAACATTTTAATACTTTCAATTGATTGAAATGGGCGTGATGTCCTTTAAATAAATCCCAGCAATTTTAGAGACTTACAAGTTATCGCATTTATATGATTAGTAAAAGTAAGTTTCGAGTCGAATAATACCCCTAAATCTCGAATACAGTCAACATTTTCTAGTTTGGTGTTACATAGAGAGTATTCAAAATTTATTTTTGATTTTAATCTAGTAAATGATATAATTTTGCATTTACTTAAATTTAAGTACAGTTTATTCGTTTCACACCATACGGAAAGAGAATTTAGGTTTTGCTGTAATATGTTGCAGTCATAAATTTGAGTTACTGATTTAAAGATTTTTAGGTCATCTGCAAAGAGCAAATATTCAATGTTGTTGAAATGTCATTCACAAATAATAGAAATAGTATTGGTCCAAGATACGATCTCTGTGGTACACCACTAGTTGCATGGAAACATTCTGATACATATGAATATATTTTTACCCTTTGCCTTCTTTCACTCAGATAGCTCGTTAACCAAGAAAGTATTTGTCCACCAAATCCTATTTTTCCCAATTTGGAAATTAATAAAGCATGTGAGACTTTGTCAAACGCCTTACTGAAGTCCGTGTAAACTGAATCTACTTGAGTTTTATTAACAAAAGATTTAATAATGTAATTTTCATACAAAATTAAATTTGTTACGGTAGATCTATCTCAGATGAATCCGTGTTGGTACGGAGTTATTGTTTGTTTTAAAACAGGGGATATAGTATCGAGGACTAGTGATTCGAATAACTTAGGTGTACAAGATTGTACGCAAATGGGTCTATAATTTTTTACATCATTATTGTCTGCATCTTTGAAGATCGGTGTTAAGAAACTTTCCTTCCATATATGTGGGAATATACCCGCTGATATGGATTTATTAAATATGATTGACAGGGGGAGAGATCAACACAATTATTTATAAATAGTGGAGGAATTCCGTCAGGTCCATGCCCTTTATTTACATCAAGTTTTTTAATCCCACTTATAATACTGGAAGTACTTATTGTGCAATTATTTATATTTAATGTGGTTTCAATGTTTGATGTTGCTGATGTGTGGTCAATGTTTTTTGGTAACACAGGTACATAGACATTTTTGAAGAATTCCGCAAATAAATTAACAATCAAAATTATTACAAAATTTACCATTGTAGAACATAACATTAGGATAACTATTTTTATAAACTTTTATTTGATTTGATTTAGTACAATTCCAAAAGGTTTTAACATTTACTTTGATGGAAGACTCAACTTCTTTTATATAATTAGAATAACACCATTTAGACAATTATGCTAATATCAGCTTTACATTCGTTCCTAATATCTGCAATATATAATAAAATAATATAATTAATATTTAAAGCATTAACTTTGTGGTTAGACATAATATCAGAATGTTAATAACTTAGTAAAAACCACTACAGATTAGATAGAGTAGAGTACTAGATTAGATAGAATACCTCTCATTAATAACCAAATTAATTTTCCATATAGCCCTTTATTCAATGTAGCGTTCACAAGAGATGTGGTAACACCCACTTTAGACACCGCCCCCTCTCACTCTCTCTCATTAGATCCCTGAATTGTTCAGTAGTTCAATTTCTCTGACAAGATTAACACGCATGTGAACAATAGTGGTGATAGTTTTACAATACTATGGTTGGGGTGTATAGTGTTGTGAACGTAGTAGTGTAGTGTTGGTCCTGACGAAGAGACGGGTACGTCTCGAAACCGGTAGACCGTAAATCTGGTAGTGGTTTTTACTAAATTCACTAACATTCTGTTATAATATATCTTATTATTTCATAATTTCTTAATTCTTCTTCTTTCTTCCTTACTCAATCATGAATAATAAAATAAATAAAATACGTTTTCCTTCGCGTCCCGCGCCGGCCGCTACAGGCGCCGTTCCCGTCCGATTGTGCGTCCGCCCTTATGGCGAGACAAGTGACGCCCAATTTGTCCGCGACAAACCGAGAGAGCGCGCGAGCGAGACGGCGCCGAAATCTAGCCGGGGCGCGCGCGAGTGCGAGCGGGACGGGCGCGCTCTTGCTCTTTTTTCGAATTTGAATAAACAGACTTCGGGGATCTGGACCGAAGCGTTGCGTCATCGCGGCGATAACTTCTTCCGCCGCTATCGCCTCGTTAGCATTCACACTATTCGACTATTATTCATCAACGAATTTATTAATCAGTCGGAAAAAACTGATTAATAAATTCGTTGATGAATAATACACTGAAAAATCAAATTGACCTAAAATATTTTAGCTGCTACTGGGATTTGAACCAACGGACCTCCGCTCTATCCGGGATTGGCGCGTTGGCCAATTTCGCCACGGCAGCTTGGTTAATTTACGTATATTTTTCGACCCGGTAGATTCCTACCTATTAGTGATGCAACGAATACGAATACGGATATTCGTATTCGCCGAATAGTAGATATTTACCGAATATTAAAAACGAACACTTATAACTGAACGCAACGCAAATTACGGTTTAGCTGTGCACCGTGCATCCGAACACACCTACGCACTCTATTATCGAGAATTCCCCTAATATTGAACGAATGGATTTGTTGTGTTCTCAAATTGTCAATTGTTATTTGTTTCACAACATAACGTGAGTTCTTTCATCTAGTTTCGTTAGGTTATTAATAAGGTTAGGTGCTCGTGTCATGTAGTTTTTTTTTGTAATACGTATTGTTCATTCCATTTTATTTCCGTTGTGTGTAAAAGTTTTAACTCTCATAAAATAATTTCAAATTAAATCTAATAACATAAGTAAGCTCTATTTTCGACCGCTGGGAATGTACAAACGGAAAAAGCACATTTTTTTAAGAAATGTGCTTTTTGAACAAAAAATTGCCGGTGGTATATTTTAATTATTAAATCTCTTAGTAAAAAAAAAACAGTGGTGTATTATTTATTACCTTGTTGTGTTATTCCTATTCGTATTTGTATTCGCCGCTTTGATATTCGTATTCGTATTCGTGAAAGTAATATTCGTTGCATCACTACTGCCTATGTTATGAGTCTATAATGTTCGAGCAACCAGACCTAATATAATAAGTTATGGAGATATGCAATATCAAAGTTTGAATTTTTTTTATATGTCTGACTTGTGTTTTGCAAAAAGTTACTGTATCAGAAAAATATGTTTAAAAATTTAAAAAAGTCAAGTTAAAACTGAGCAAAGTATTGATTTTGAATACTTGGTTTAGTCAAAAAGTGACATTTTCTTCTAAGCTGGAGCACTTGACTTTAAATTTTGGGCCAAAGTTTAGAGAAGCATTATTCAGGATTACATAATAAAAAAAAATGAAGAAAAATAAAGATTTGTAGCAACAGGAGTGAAAAGACCGCCACAGGGTGTAGATTTTTTTGATTTTTTTTATATGCTTATAGTTTTTAAAACACTTGACTTAGATTTTTTAAATATTTTTCTGATAACTATTATGACTTGGCCTATCACCCGATTTCGTCTTGACGTCGAGTTACGGGACACCCTGTATAAGTCTATACGATGCTATTTATGCCAATTATAATAATTTCGTTATCTTTTTTCCAAAAATTTTTCGTTTTTTTTTTAAATAAAATAAACACGCGCCTTATTTCTTAGGAACCGACATGTAAAAGTACCGTCATTTTTGACGGAGTACAGCTACTAAATCAATAATTGACCAACCGAAAAGTCAACGCTATAAATATGACAAATGTGTCAACTGCTTGCTTGACGAAAAAACTTTGTTTCGATTTTTAACCCTTTTCCCGTGATCCAATCGAGCTGAAACTCTGCAGGCAACTCGTGGCGACGATAAAAACGATCTAACAAATTTTCGTTTAATTTCGGAGTGTAATAAAAACGTCGGTTTTTATTGGTTAGCTTTTTGTTTCATTTTTGGAACCGGCGATACGATGACGCGGTGCCGTTGGAGTCAACGAACCCCGAACCCACGGGGTATGGGGGAGCCACCAGCGGGAGCATTGTTCCATTGTGGGCGCCGCCATCGGGGTGCAGAACATCACACCCATTGTCTCTGCCCACCCTTGCTGTAAATCTACAATATCGCACCACTATCGCCATTACAAAAAAAGGCTATTTAAGAATATCATATTTTATGTATCCTACAACCTACTAACTACTACTAAGTACATTGAAGCGTGCACTTCACACCTTTTCAAGTGTAGTGTACACTACAAACTACACACACTTCTAAGTTATTAGACTTCAAATAGTGCATTTTTTATGTGAAATTTGTGGATAAATTAAGAAATCTTTGGAAATCGTAACAAACCCCCCCACCTCCAATGGTTTTGAAAAAAAAATTCTTGTAGCACACTTTTCAAGAAGCACTTCTTGTAGGTCATTGCAATTTTGTAGTACTACAATTAGTTCACTTCATTAGTAATACAATTAGTAGTATTGCAATCGATCACTTCATTAATACTACAATTATGTAGGACTACAGTTACTTAATTTCATTAGCACTACAATTAGTTCACTTCATGTAGTTTTTACTACAAATGTAGTGTACACTTTGTAGTCTTCAAGCTGGTGAACGTGAGTGTGTGTGTGTGTATTTCTAGTAGCACACTTTTCAAGCAGCACTTCTTGTAGGTCACTACAATTTTATTTACATTACAATAACCCAACAAAACTAGATGAAAGAATTCATGTTACGCTGTGAAACAAGTAACAATTGACATCTTGAGAACTCGACAAATCCATTCATTCAATGTTAGGGGAATCCCCGATAACAGACTACGTAGGTGTGATCGGATACACGGTGCAGAGCCAATCCGTAGTTTGCGTTGCGTTCAGTTACAAATTGTTTGTTTTTAATATTCGTGATGATATTCGGCGAATACGAATATTCATATTCGTTTCATCACTACGAATATCATCATTTTTGACTTGTTTACGTTCATAATAAGGTCACTTTCCTCGCGCAGAGTCGAGTTGCAAGTCCTGTTGCCATTAATACTGTATCATCCGCGTACAGTAAACAGCAAACAGTTGTCACGCGCTCAAACAAACGGCTTGTTCAATGAAACGGAGGGTTGGTAGTCGCGGGTGGGGGACAATGTTAGAGGGCAGATTGGAGTGAGGGAGTGCGTGCACGTGCACGCCACGTGCAGCTGCAGGAAGCGCGCGGGCCGGGGGGCAGCTATTAACGGCGAGTCCGCGGCTGCTGGGGTCGGCCGCACTCGACCGACATTAACAAGACATCACTCTGTACTCTTCTTCTCTGTAGGGACCCACAGAAATGACTACACGTTAAATTCACCGTTAACACGCGTGCATCGCCTTGGAAACAAATTTTCGGAATTCGTGGACATTTTACGTTGTAGGAGCATACCCCAATTACAGAATTAATTAGACCTGGAATATACAATAGCATTAATTACACATTAATGGATTAAGTTTTTACTTATGTTTTGTTCCCCATGAATTACATGCATATGTATATACATTGACGTATTACAATATAGACACGTTATTCCCATACAATACGGCTTTCATACGTAGCAAATATTGCATTGAAAGAGATAACAAATCACATAATCAAGTAATCACGTAAAAATCCGGCAATTTGAAGTCACGGTGACTGAAATAACATGCTCATTCTTACAATAGTGGACGTTGCTCTGTTCCTTTCGCGTTTTTGGGCGAAATTAAAAATATGTAGATGTTAATGCAATTTTTTGCGGAAAAAACTGAACAAGAGCGAATGACGTCACGCCTAAGTACCGTGTCTCTTGAACTGCTGCCACAGACACAGTGCAATGTTTACTTAGGCTCATTCACGTAGTAGACACCGTGACACCTGCGGGCGTTTTTAAAAAATATGTAGATGTTAGATTATACTTACTTACTTACTTACCATCACGCCGTTTCCCCATGGGGGTAGGCAGAGAGGATAGAGCGCCATACTCTTCTGTCCTGACATACAACATTCGCTTCGTCTACATTCATACATCTTCGCGTGCAAGCTCGACGGTTGTTCAGGCTTCTAACAGGTGAAATAATGTTATTTTCGGTAATTGTAGACGTGTACCTGCATTATAGAGGGATATTTCAAAATCTGTCGTCATGCCTGTTTACAGGTAGGTACGAACGTCCAAAAAAATTTTTCGGCGCAGCGTCGCGTCCGATCACAAAGAAGGTACTTTTGAGTTGCCAAGTTTTCACGCTCGTAACTTATCTACAGTTTATTATATATCACTGGTGGTACGGAGTGTACAACAGTGTAACTTTAGTGTATTTTGTCCCAAGTGGCTGGTGACATTATTGTTTTCAACCAGCTGCGGGACATGTGCGCGCCGCGCGACAGATGGCGCCTTCCGTCCGCCCGTCTACTGCTGCGACACGCCAAGTAAGGCAGCCGAACTGACAAAATTGACGCCTTCCAAACCGATCACGTTTCGATATACCGTTTCTTCGCTGGATGGGACCCGCCACACACCCACACAGGCCATACGCTTACGCCACCCAATCCGGCACTTTCGTACGCTGAAGCGGTCATCCTCCCCGCGCTACTCAAACACGTGCGAGTGCAAGCGGTGCGGGCAGGAGTCCACACAAAACCGCTTCACTGACATCAATAGCAAACCGTACGATACAATGTTCGTACATATATGTGAGGAAATACCGTAGAGACGGTTAAGCAAAGTACAGTAGTGCAAAGTAGGTTTTAGAAGTAAATGAAAAGAAAGTTGTACAACACAAACAGAGGACCCTCTAGTCCGGAAAAACGCACCCGGCACAAATAAACCTATTAATAGATAACAGCTAATGACGTTACAGGCAAGTATTAAATCCATTTATGATAGAGCAAAAAAGGAAGATATTAGGAATGAATGTAAAGCTGATCGTAGTATAATTCACAGAATTAAAACAGGGTTGCTCAGGTGGTTTGCGCATATTGAGCGAATGTATGAAGAAAGAATGGTAAGAAAGATATATAACGCAAGTGTTGACGGCGCCAGAAAGAGAGGTCGACCGCGGAAGACGTGGCATGACCAGATTAACCAGATACTGGAAGATGGTCCCGTTAGAAGCCTCAACAACCGTCGTGCTAGCATGCGAAGATGTGCGAATGTGGATTAGGCGAGAGTTGTATCAGGACAGAAGAGTATGGCTTGAGGTGAGTACTCACGAAAACGGCGCTATACAAATGATCCAAATATTATTATTATTTTTTTTTTTTTAAATCTAGATTATCTAAAAAATCTAAAGTTATAGATGAAAGACTAGCACACAAGTCACACCCCGCGGGGAAGCCCCCTAAGAATTTCCCAGCGGGAGACCCACACCCGAATAAAAGGCCCGAAGCACGATGTTTGCATTCCCGAGAAGGTCAGCAAGGTCCGAAGGAAACTGCTTATCAGATCCTCGCGACAATGGGACATAATATTTAGTGATGCGTCGAATACGAATATTCGTATTCGCCGAATTGTAGATATTTACCGAATATTCGATTTCGCCGAGTATCATCACAGATATCAAAAACAAGCTATTTATAACTGAACGCAACGCAAACTACGGTTTGGATGTGCACCGTGTATCCGAAAACAACCACGCACTCTACTATCGGAGATTCCCCCGACATTGAATGAATGGATTTGTTGTCAGTTGTTACTTGTTTCACAGCGTAACATGAGTTCTTTCATCTAGTTTCGTTTCGTCCTATTAATAAGGTTAGGTGGTCTTTGTTTTGTGGAAAATTTCCGTTGTGTGTAAAAGTGTTAACTCTTATAAAATAATTTCAAATAAAATCTAACAACACGACCTCTCGCAAGCGTGAAAAAAGTGTTATTTATTTTCGACCGCCGGGAATGTACAAACGGATAAAAGAATTGTTGCGCAAAAATTTGCCGGTGGTAAATTTTGATTATTAAATCTCTTAGTAAAAAAACAACAGTGTATTACTTATGAGCTTGTTGAACTATTCGTATTCGTCGAATAGAAGACTTGATATTCGTATTCGTGAGAGAGGATGGGGCACCGCACTCTTCTGTACCGACTCGCAACTCACGGTTGAATGAACGCACATGAAAGGTGTGGAAACTAAACTGGCAGTGTGCGATTGACGAGTTTGAGATAACCAATGTTAATAGCTAGAGCGAAGGAGGCTCCTGACAGTATCCGGTCAACCTGGCCAATGAGAGGAAAGGCCGACCCGTAATAACGTGGATACACCAGCTCCGAGACGTGACCGGAGTCTAGCTCTAAACCACAGTATAATAAATACATACAGTATGTTATCTTGGCAGTGTCCTTGAAATGAATACCTACGGCCGCTTGGTACTTAAACTTGGTTAAAAACGCACCAGGGCTGCTCATTGACTGACCCTTTATGGTTTGGGGTGCCATAAACTGACCTAAATGTATGCGTGGGAGCGTCTCACACTGCTTGCGCCCGTACGTTACTGCAGCCCTGCGGCGACTGAGCAGTTCGAAGTATACCGAGATTTCGAAGGGCGTCGTTTCGGCTGTTTGTATGAAGATATAATACTGTATGCTTTACTATACTGTGTCTAAACTCTCTTTACTCGGCTCGGTTATCTTCCTATAAATCTTATTTTCTATTCTATGTATATTTATGTAACCGGTTTACCAACTGCCATTGTCAAATAATATACCGACGCATTTTTGTAGCATCCGGCCAAGCCTTCCCCTCGTAGCTAGTAGCAAAAACTTCACAGGTGGATTCCTGCCTTGATAATGAGTCGAAAATGTTCGAGCAACAATGAGCTACGGAGATATGAAATAATAAATTTAACTTTTATTTTTCAATATTTCTGACCTAAAAGTTGAACTATCATTACCGTAACTTTTATCGATTACGAAAAATTCCTCAAAACTCAAATAAAATGATATAGGTACCTAAATCTTATAAAAATATTTTTTTTAATTTTATACAACTTGTATTAAAGAGAATGAATTCTTCATAATCGATACAAATTACTGTAATGATAGTTCAATTATATAAAAAAAAGTTAGAAATATGGAAAATGTCAAATACCAAAGTGTCATAGTTATGGAGGTATGCAAATCAAAGTTTGCATTTTTTTTTTCAATATTTCTGACTTAGTTTTTGCAATAAGTTGAACTACCATTACAGTACTTAACTTATATCGTTTATGAAAAATAGATTTGCTTTAATTCAAGTTGAATTAAGTGATAAAAACCTGGCAAAAATTTAAAAAAACTGTAAGTATATTTATTCTAAGAACACATTTACTGGATTTTGTCCCCAGAGGGATGATTAATTAATTAAGGATAAATTACAGAAGTCTCACAGAGACGAAGCTATCATTAGATGTTAAAAGTGGATGGAAGCTTCTTGTACGATGGCTCAGGGCTTACAACCTGTATGAGCTGGCTCAAGTGATCACTCTACACAATGCAAAGTTCACCAGTTCCATCGTAGGAACATTCGCACATTATCAAAATTTTGAAAATCCTATGTACAAATAGAATGTACATAATTTAAGGTAGCTATATCAGTTTTATCTATACTAACTGTTCATACCCAGCGTTGCACGGGTTAAGGATTAAGTTTAAAATAAATTTGTGAAGGTAAACAAAGGTTCGATTCCAACGGTATAGATTTGCATCGAAAATATATAAGGGGAAGGAGAAGAGGTAAAATAATAGGGGGGAAGTGTCGCCTATGTTACCCGCCGGGTCCTAACGAATAAGTTTTCAAATTTTGAGTCCGATCGGTCGAACGGTAAAGATTTGCATCGAAAATATGTCAGGGGGAGGGGAAGGGGTACGAGAATAGGGGGGAACTGTCGCATATGTATATTTATATAACCGGTTTGGGTAGGGTGATTGTGCTAGTAGTCGGCCATTTTACAGAAAAGTCATCTTTGGAATATCATTGTAAGTTCATTTTGGAAAGGTGGTTTAGAAAATCACGTATGTATTAAAGAACAGGGAGTTTATTTTTTATTGTATTTATTGATTTTTTAAATTAGCCTAACCATAATAATTAAAATAATATTTTAATGAAAAATGGCTTTTTTGCCAGTAGTCGGCCATCTATGAGTCAGTTGTCGGCCATCAGATTTTAGCACAGGGCCGCCAGACGTCCTTTAGAAATTTGCGCTATACAGGCTTTTTTTTTCCAATTTAAATCCTTTTAAGCTTTTCGACAAATCGCCTCAAATTGTTCGTAGGTACGTTTAAAATACACTAATAATCACAAACTAAAAACTAGAAAGAGAAATATTTTTTCGATTGGGCATTTTGGTTATACGTTAAAGCCGCTTTCATCTCCATTAAAGCCATGTATTCACTAGGGGACAAATCGCGAAACATTCCGCTCGGCATGTCGCATCAACATCTACGCTCATGTTTCGGGGACAATGACGCGGTCATTTGACGTGTACACACCGGGACTCACATATCTTGTCGCGGAAATGTCACCCGATGATTTTACGATGACAGCTATGGTATCTCATTTGGCGAAAACGGGGTTCCGCGCAATTCGAAATGTTTTTTTGGGTCGCAATTTCAAATTAACGAGGTTTTACTGTAGTAAATTGAATATTATTAAAAACAAGGTCGTTTTTGCAAATAATTATTGTTTTCCAGACGTCGCGGAAATATATCGCCCTATGAGATTATGATGACAGCCGCGTATCTGTTTATGTTAATGAGTTTATCGAAAAGTAGAGGAGAAAAAAGAGGAGAATGCGAAATTATTTACTGCAAAGAGGAAGAAGGACGGACATTCTATGCGATCTTCGATCGATACAGCTCGATGAGTTCAAGAACGATTTCGTTTCCCCGCATTGTCATCTTGACAGATGCAGCGCATGCGTATTCACTTGTAAACATAGCACGTGGTACTGACGCTCCGCGGAATGTTGCAGTGAGCTCGCTTGGGTACCGTGCGCATGGCAACGTTGCCACGGCACGTAGAAATGCCGCGCTATGTTGTGCGCGACGTCGCGGAACAGTGCACGACGTTGCAACGTCACGTAGACTCTATGCCGCGCGTGCTGTTGAGGGACAATTTGTCCCCTAGTGAATACATGGCTTAATAATCCCATTAAGGTCTTCTAATACATCTTCATCACTGTTTTCTATTAGATGGGTTTTCAAGTTCTTAAACAACTCTTCTTATATAATTTGCGTGTCCTTAGTACCTACGCGCTAATTATGCTTTCCGCAATTCTGGCCGGCGTGTGAATAATAAATACCATCTTTCTCCCGGTTTTTATTTTTTCTGTCTTCACAATTTGCTACACAGTAGTCGGAGTTCTTGTTTTTTAGAGGGAAATTAAATTTTGCTAATGGTATTACAAGATTATTAAAGACTATTAAAGATTCAACAATTTTGTTTTCGTCAGATAACGATATAAAGTGATTTGGTTCCATTTGACGTGTTTTTTCCAATCCCCATCCCTCGATGCGGTGCAGTTTTGCCCTGGGAACATCAATTTCTGACAAGCTGCGCGTATTTTTTTCCTTCTCCTACTGCTTAAAGGGCTTTTTGAAGGCTATCATCAGTATACTGATGAAAAACGTATTTTAGTTTTAGTCGCCATTGATACAAAATTAATAATTTCTATATTTAGTTAACATTAGGACGATAAAAGATAAATTCCATCTACCAAAACCGTCCTAAGACGCTGCATGGCCTTTTACATCAATTTTAACACGTCAACCAGTTGTCGGCCCCACACTTCTAAGTTAAAAAAAACATATTATCAGTGTGGTAACTAGCGGCCGACCACTGGCTATTGGATAGTAGTGCTATTTTCCCTAACATAACACATAAAATCTTAGTAAATTTTGTATCATTAACAGCGTGACAAAAATAAAACCAATATACGCCGCCAGTAGTCGGCCGCCCCGGCCGTTTTGTAGATTTTGTAGAAAAAATTGTCCCAGTAACCGGCCGCACGAGTTTCAACAGAAAAATATCGAAAATGTCTATTTTATCATTTTAACTCGTAAATTTAGTTCGTGTTTTTGTCGATAGATGCTACTTATACAGTGCAAACAAATTAATTCAACTTCTACTTAAAGTTTTAAAATTTTCTTAACGTCGTTTCCGAAAAACCAGAATCAAATTGACAGCTCATAACCACCGGCATTTTTTTGTGTCTACTTAAATGATATCTAAAATAAACGCAAGATGGTGCAGTTTTGTGTTTCTTTCGCGGAATAGTGGCCGACTTCTTAGCATTCAAAAATATTATTGAATTATATTGCGAGTGTCAAGCTTATTCAAGTTGAAGTAATTGGTGGCCGACCACTGAAGGTGGCCGGAACACTGGCGAAACCACCCTACCAAAGCGTAAGTACGCAAAATTTGAATCGGACAAACGGTGTGACAGACAGACATCGAGTTTCATAGGTATAGACTTATTATTTAAACGAATACTTTTTGTAGAACGTTTCATTTCAATTTCATCATACACTCGCGGCAGAAGAGAGCTTCGCTAGTTTCGTTTTCGTTTGACCGTTACCCGCTCGGAACAACTTCACTCTCGCGAAGAAAGAGAAACCGCGCTAGGAGCAGTCGAGTAGTTTCATAACGCGAAATATACATTTAAATAAAACTAACATTAATACTAAATTCCAACTTTCAACCGCAACCAGGAAACGAATCGGCGGTCACAACGGAAAACGGCTCTTGTTTTAAAAATGGCGAATTTCAGGTCAAAAGTCGGGTGCGCGGATCGAGATAACATTCTGACATCCATGAATGGAGGGCAAACAAATGTACAATCTAACGCGTGAACCAGATCACGCAACTCGTAATAAAACCGGGATAGCAGACGAATTGGAACGGAACGTTTGTTAAATACAAAGATGTTTTCACATAAGCAGACAGATCGCGGCGTAGAAGCGATTGTTTTGTTCGTGTATTCGCGGGAATTGCCTTAAAAAACGCGATAAAAGGATAAAAAACGGCTAAGTGGTTCATGGTTCAAAAATGAGTTTTATACTATATTATTGAATGTGTTCGTAACAAAATGAAAGATAATTTATGTTTAAATAATAAGTATTAAATTAAATAAGACGTTACATTTTAAAGTTTCGAAAAATGTACGGAATATTTTGACATTTAATAGGCAATATCAGAGGAAAATCATAGACAATGTACAAGTTTACATGATAAATTTATATTTATAGACGAAAAAAATATGATTAATAACTTTTTCTTTTATATCTCTTTTCCAGCATTCATATTTGTATTATTTATATCTTACTTACTTAATTTAATGTCTTAATTTTTATAACTTAATCTAGTGTTTCTTTGTCTATATCTTACTTCTTTAATCTGATGTCTTACACTAACGATTACATTAACAATAGATATATACATATGACAATGCCCCCACTTTTAAACACGAGAATAAATTCTCATTTAAAAGTGGGTAAGCGTGTAATATAAATGTGTATTAATTACTTACTTACGATTACGCCGTTTCCCCGTGGGGGTAGGCAGAGAGGATAGAGCGTCATACTCTTCTGTCCTGACATACAACTTTCGCTTCGTCTACATTCATACATCTTCGCATGCAAGCTCGACGGTTGTTCAGGCTTCTAACAGGACCATCTTCCAGTATCTGGTTAATCTGGTCATGCCACGTCTTCCGTGGTCGCCCTCTCTTTCTGGCGCCGTCAACACTTGCATCATATATCTTTCTTACCATTCTTTCCTCATTCATTCGCTCAACGTGCCCAAACCACCTAAGTAACCCTATTTTTATTCTCTGTATTATGCTACGATCAGCTTTACATTCATTCCTAATATCTTCATTCTTTACTCTATCATACATGGATTTACCACACATACTTCTAAGTGACCTCATCTCCACTGCATTCAATCTACTTTCGTTCCTCTTCTGCCAGTTCCAGGCTTCACTTCACATTAGTGTCGGTACCAGAACTCCATGTATTAATTACATTATATCGAATACACTCTTAAGTTTGTACATTTACCAAATAAATTTAATAATAAAAAAAATAATGTATGGTAAAATTTTCGAAACTTTAAAACGTAATATCTTATTTAATACTCATCATTTAAGCGTTAATTATCCTTCATTTTGTAATCGGGACATTCAATTATACTCATTTTCATTGTACATACAGTGGGACTATGATCTTGGATGAAAAACTCACCTCGAACACTGGCAGACCTCGCAGCCGTCCTGCTGCAGCCCGCTGCCGTCCCAGAGGACTCCGGTCACGTCCATTCTGAAGAGGGATCAACACTTCAACTTCAAAACATCGATAAAAACAACACAAGAGTCACAAAACAAGCCATGAAAAGGGGACCCGACAAAAAACGGCGGTTATCCGACGTCTTCTATGACTTTTCAAACGCGTTCGAATTACGTATTTTCCGGCCCGGTGAGATTTTTCAATATTCCGGGTAGGTACTTATTAATTATCGCTTTCGGACACTGATTTGGTTTTTTTTTGTTTGTACGGCGCCGATTGCGTGCGGTCGGTCGTGAGCTCGTGCGCGAGGGCCGCTGCGTGCGAGGGAGACGGCCGGCGAGCTCCACCCGTCGGGACTATCGCCAGCGGACTGATGGCTGATGGCGG
>JADDOH010011753.1:0-54835 GCA_016648135.1 Agrypnia vestita
GCCTTTCTTTTAACTCGTAGCATCTGCATGTCAGCCGAAAAAAATTTGATTCGATTTTTAACCCTTTTCCCGTGATCCAATCGAGCTGAAACTTTGCAGGCAGACTCATGGCGACGATAAAAATGATCTAATAAATGTTCGTTTAAAATTTTTAATTATTATAGTATAATTTTGTATTTTTCGAAATATTAACGGTTTTTTCAAATTGGAAACCATACAAAGAAAGGAGCCCGACGCGTTTAGAAGGCGCCAAACCTGTTTCAACTAGTCTGACTCGAGCCATGGGTCCGATCAGACGATTTCGCCGACGCCGTACCTCCCTATACCAATTATTACGTTTTCAATATTCTATAAGTTTTAAGGATAATAATATACATTGAATAGATTTTCCACGCGAACTTAAATCAAGAGGAATATGTTGATAGAATATCAAATTGGAAACAATACAAATGAGAAAGGGAGTATAATAAAAACTTGAGTTTTATGGTTTAGTTTTTTAATAATACTAGGTATGTAATAACACTAGCAAGAAAATTGCCTTTTACTAATACTGACTAGTTTAATGTTCGATATCTTGCATTCGAATTGAAATTCCAAATTCAAATTATTTTCTTACTAAATCTGTGACATTCATTTTTAAAATAAGTTGTTTATTTGTTTTCCCACCGTTTGTTTTTCGCTTCGTTTGCGGCCATGGGCAAAATGAAAATTCGCGTTATTTTCAAATATTCCGTCATGGGATAATGCTGCACCGATGACACGCAATATTAACGCTGTGTATGGACCGTGACTGCAAATTAATGCATGATACGTTTTTGGTTTGTTCGCTTACGTTCCGGAAATTTTGAGCCCCTATGGCGACCGGAGAGCGCAATCGATAATGACGAATTGAAAGCTATAATCAGTCGTAAGCAAAATTCATATTAAACCATGTCAGAATTAGCAGCAGACTTTAACTTACGAGTAAGCGGTAAAACGATACTGTTTAATTGAAAAATAAAGAAGCAAGTAAAGTGGGTATCACACGAACATACTCGCGTTGAGGATTGCCTTAATTAATTTAAATAGTTGCGGATATTTTATACGAACCGTATGTTTTTCCGAAAAACGATTCTCGACGTTTCGTTGAATGCTTATTCAACGTCATCGGGAGGACGACCTTGGCCCGCGGAGGTAGAGTTTTTAAATTTTATAAATCAAAAAAGAGAGAAAAAAGAAATTGCGATCACTATCATGCAAACATGCACCTTTTTACACGCTTACGATAATTCAAAATTGAAATATTTTTAAAGATAAATATCGTGAATGTTCGCGATTCTTGATGTGTCTTCGTGGTTATTGAAGGATGTCGACTGCTCGCTTAACCATTAACTGAAATCGCATTTTTCAGGTACAAAATGATTGATTAACCATAAAACGACGGATATCGCGAGGAAAAGTTGTCCTCTACCTCTACTAAAGGTCTTCGTCCTTCTGATGACGTTGAATAAGCATTCAACGAAACGTCGAGAATCGTTTCTCGGAAAAACATACGGTCGTATAAAATATCCACAACTATTTACGGTTAAATATGTCTAACGACCGTAATAGCAACCTTAACTTTTTGGCACATAAATGAGAAATTTCTGAATCGGATTATCATGTGATACATTTATGATACATATTGTGACGAAAATAGATCCTTTATGATAATCGGAAACATTCGTCGCAAAGGTTGAACCCAGGGGAGGCAGCCAAACTGTGTCCCAATGAGTCAAAAGAAACTGCTTGTATGCTTGCCGACATTATTCGTTACATCTTCTTGGGATCTGGCAAAACAATTACTGCAGAGGTACTGTCAAGAATTGAAAACGAGGACGGACAACCGAGAATTCTGGTTTGGTGATGGACCCTGCAATTGTATCCGATCAGAAAGGTCGTAGAAATACGAATATCCCAGAAAAATCATACCAGAAGATTCTGAACGGCCGCGGCAGTGAAAACCCGAGAGCGTTTTTAACCGAGACTTGTCTATTGCTTTAGTCCACTACTTCTCGACGTCAACACTCGTCCATATACTGCACAACGGAACGTCTTAAAATTACAGGAGCTTCGATGGAAACTCTATTTATTTGTACCTTCTGATTTCCATTTTTATTTCGGAAATATTGGATAACTTTTTACAGAAAAGAGAGGGGAAAAATTTTCGCTCATTTGAATTTAAGGCCATGAAAAATGTTTTTAAAGAATTCACCGATTCCCGTCCCCGGAATTTTCATAGCAAAGGCATCAATTAACTTCTTTTTATTTCAAACTTAAATATTATACTTTTCATAACCCGAAAATTGGTATATTCTATCATGGGTGGAAATGGCGAATGTTACAATTGTGTAAAGTGATCACTTAAGCCAACCATAAAAAGATAGGTCATAAGTCCTATTACACCCAAATGACTTCTATGCCTACTTTCCCATAATTAATACAGTTTCGTCTCTGTGAGATATCTATAATATACATTAATTGATTAATAATGTCTCTATGACATAAATCCAGCACTGTTCTGAAAGATTTGAACAAACTCAAAATATTATTGTTTGATATTATACGTACGTTATATGTAAAACGGCAATTTCATAGGTAAGGTCCTAAATATAAATAATGTTACCACAAAGTAATTTTGATTTTTGAAGAAAATCGTTCATTTTTTATCGAATGTATTCCTATTTATTTATCTTATGTATCGCAAATATTCCATTCATCGTAAAAATTTCCATTCTCATATATCGAGGAAAAAATAAGAGGAAAACCTAAAATACATAAAATTATTATATACATTGATTATTGCATTTTACACATAAACATAATATGCAATAATCAATGTATATAATAATGATTAGTGATTAATATTTTTTTGTCAAATAAACTTTGTAAATAACCCTCATTTAAATCTGTTTCCATTATAATTACTTTGTAACTACACAATTTTTTAATCACGCTTCTTCAATCCGCCTCCCACCATAACTAATTTGTCTACTCTTGAACTTTAATTTTAGTACATTCATTGTCCTCAAGAAGGGAGCATCGCTCCCTAAATATATTGAATTTTTAGAACAAAATTTAAGTGTGGTTAAAACACAGTTTTAATCATTTTATTTAAAAAATGGTGCCACAAAAGGAATGACACTTGCGTCTTTTCTTATGTAATGCATAACATTTAAAGCAAATGTAAGAAATTTTCAATGATAATGCCATCTAAGTTAGTAAAAACATTTAAATTTTATGTATAATGCTTTAAAATATCTACTTTAACTCTGCTGTAACACATGTCAATATCAGTGTCACGTGTCAATGTCATACATCAGCATGCGAGCTTGCGCGCGAATATTTTCCATCACGGTTTCGTAAAGGTTAAAAAAAAAGAGTGAGCCTTACAGTAATCGCATATGATGTGTAACATTTGACCTCTCACAATTATAAATATCAACTGAGCAGCGACAGAAATATACCTCAATTTTTAAAAAAATGTTATTTTTAATCAACATTTAAAACATCAAATGAGCAAAGACAGAAATTAACTCAAAATTTTAAAAAGCTATTGCCTATGTATTTATTAATTAGTAAATACAAGTAAATGCTATGTACCTATGTGCATTCCTTTATTATTGAATTTTGCAGCACTGTAAGCTGTCATTGAATATCGGCATTGTCGATAAAACAGTGTACTATTATATTAAAGAATTCGGTCGTTAAAAAAATATTGAATTTTGCTCCACTGTGAGCTGTCGATAAATAATTTTGACCGTGTCGATACAGTGTAAAATGATACTAACGAATTTGGTGGACAGAAAATAATTTTGAAATGAAAAGAATTCTCTGTCATAAACACCATTTCATTCTATCAAAAAAAAATTATCGCTTGAACATCGTAATTCTCACATAAATGTTTTAAAAAAACCCTATTCAATCATTTAATATACGGCTGTCAGATTTCATTGTTTATAAACCATGATTTTTCTGTCGCGCTCATTGGTCAAATGAAATTGCGCGCGCTTCCCGGCGTCTTATTTCCTGTTAAGCTTTTCCGTCCATTTTCGCGAAATCATTGCCACAGATTGCAGAAAAGCGAGAGGAAAGATGTTGCACATCAAAAAGGCACGAGAATAAGTAAAAATGTGCAATCAAAAGTACAGGATAACATTATTAATGTACCATTGCAATGCAAACACCATTACTCTCGCAGAAACAGAAAACACTCCGATAATCATCCTTAACCAATAAAGGACTCAAGTTACTCGGCTTTATTATTCGCACTTCACAAAACTTTAATAACATTTCTGACAATTATGACAGTTCATGCAAAAAATATCACATCCTACCGTTATACAAACGTCGCGAAATAGGTGATTTGATGTACCTACTAAAAATTGTATCAGGCAACGTCGACTGTCCTGAACTATTAAATAGACTAAAATTCCATGTTCCCTGTAGATCTCGTAGACACAACCCAGTCTTTCACATTGATTTTACCTCATCCAACTATCGTCGTAATTCATATTTCTTGAGGGTATGCGATGCATTCAATAAACTGATAAGATTATTGGATATTGATCTGTTCGAGTGCAGCCACACAAGATTAAGAAAAATTTTGAGTGCTGAATTTTTTTCCACGTAATAATTAAGTTTCTTTTTCTTTTGTTTAAATTTTTTATTCTTTCTTTCTATATAATTTTTAATATGCCTTAGTCATTCATAAATATTTATCATTACTGACATATTTCTAAATGTGGAGACCTGTAATTGGCCATCTATATTGTATCAATGTTTTCTATGCTTTTTTTTGTGCTGTTGGTCTTCCATGAACATTAAATAAATAAATAAATAAATAGCCTCATGCATATATCTTTATAAATCTTTGGTAAGAAGTCAGCTGGAACACTGTAGTTAATTATGGTCACCACATTATACGACACACATACAGACATTAGAAAAAATCCAATCAAAATTTCTAAGTTACGTGAATTACAGGTTAAGAATTCCGATCGAACACATCAATTATATATAGGTCTAATTAAACTTAGTGACAGACGCATTATTTCTGATCTCATATATCTATAAAAAATAATTCATTCTTATATTTGGATTCTCCGGAACTCTTATCGTCCATATCTTTTCACGTATCGGCCAGAAATACCCTTTCACAAGCATTCTTTCACTGCAACAAAAGCAACACATGTCACCAAAAATACTCCACGATCAACAGACTTTTCATCCTAGGAAACGAGTATGCACAAATTGCAGATATTCTCTACATTAACTTAAGTCGTTACCGAAATCTCCTTAACGAACACTTTACCGTTCCTTTATTTGATTAAACTTTATTGATTAAACTATTTGATTATATGAATACAATATGTCTTTGTTCTTACTGATTTACACTTTATAATTGTCTTTAGTTAATTCGTGATTTATGTACTTGTACAGAGAGATTTTGTGTTATAAATTTTATTTGTATGTATGTATATGTATACATTTTTAAACGATCGTGTGAGCAGATATTATTCACATTTATAATGTACAGTTTTATCTAGATATATACAGGGTTATTTGGAAAACATTAATAACCTCGCAGAACTGTATTCCTGCCTTAATTATGAGTCGAAAACGTTCAAGCTATCATGACCTAATATCAATAATTATTTAGATATGCGACATCAAAGTTTGCATTTTTTTTCAATATATATCTGACATATTTCTGTACAAAACGTTAAAGTATCATTACGGTAATTTATATTGGTTACAAAAAATTCATTCGTTTCAATAAAAGTTTAATTGAAAAATTCGAAGGTTATTATTATTTTATTTGACTTTTATTAAGGGGAATGAATTTTTCATATTCGATATAGGTTACTGTAATGAAAGTCCAACGTTTTACAAAAAATAAGTAAGATGTATTGAAAAAAAATGCAAACTTTGATGTCGCAAAGCTATTGATATTAGTTCATAATAGCTTGAACATTTTCGACTCAAAATCACGGCAGGAATACATTCCTGCGAGTTTATTAATGTTTTCTGAATAACCTTTGTATAAGTTTCTTAGTTTATTGTAATAGGTGTAAACCGTAGAAATAAAATAAATAAATAAATTTAGAAGTAACGGAAATTATTCTAGCTGTAGAAGAAATTAGTCTTCTAATTTACATTTCAGAGTTTCAGTCATATAATGATACCCGATATTACAGAACAAATCGCCTCTGGCCATTATATCCTGTATTAACGAACAAGCTTTCCCCAGTTATTATGTTATCCGATATTACGTAACACGTCTCTTTTAAGGATCACTATTAGCTGGTCGCCTCTGCCCTTGCAAGTTGGATCTCCCAAGTAATGAATGTCTAAAATAGCCATTAGGGACACATAGAAATATTCTGGCGTAGTAACTCATATACATTCTGATTAAAACCGCACAGAGGAAATACTTAAATACATGAGTAGATTCATATCTACACAAGTAATAAGCTCATCTACATATTCCAGGGTAAATACGTTTACAAACCATTCGTATTATTTAACTGAGATAAATTATAGAAGTCTTACAGAGACAAAGCTATTGATATGAGAAACGTGTATGAAATCAATTCGTATTAAATTCGTATGGAATATATTAGGTGTACCCATAAGTAATCAATTATTTTTGGTGTGGAATGTTTGCTTCAGTCAAGCTCAGTAAATTGAACGTGTAAAGACGTGTTTTATACGCAATATTATAATCCGTGGTCTTGTGACTTGTGACAATTAAATTTTAAATTTTGTTTATTACTCTGTTGTAAAATGGCGGACAATCAACTAACTTAGATAATTTACGTCATTGCATTCTGTTACATTTTCTATCTAAAGAAAATTTGTGATGTGTATGGAGACGTATTGAAAGTAAATAAGTGTCAACGTTGGTTTAGAAAATTTTCCGATAGTTATTTTGAATTGTCTGATGGCGATCGAAGTGGGCGCCCGGTAGGGTTTGATAATGACGCTTTAAAAACACCTTGAAGCATATTTTTCTTAAAAGTCTACCAACAAGATGGCAAAAGGTCCTAGATTACGATGGAGGTTAAATCGATTAAAAATAAAATTAAATGTAGTTACTTAAATTCTTTTTTGTTGTCACTTAAATAATTGATTAGGATTTTCGATTTGTATTTGGAGAGGGTGATGATGTAGTCCGCCTCTACCACACGGATTCTTCTATGTTCTGTGAAATGTCATGATATATTTCCATATGTATGCGAGATAGCAGTTTTGCGATTACAAGATTACACACGTACTAGTCAATGCCTACGAGAGAATGACCAAGAGTGAGAACGGCATAAGAATCGAACCCCCTGGTTCTATAGTTCGATCTGTTCATACAGGCTGATTGGTTGTGGGAATGCGTCACCATAAAACGGATTTTTTGATGTTTGAAGTTCAGCTTTACATTATATTGGTTTATATAATTAGTCACAATAAAAATAAAATTCTAAATCAATCTAAAAATATAAACAATTTTTTTTTATCTTTAAACAAAATATCACTTTATTCAGTTATTTACCAACCAGTTTCGGTGTTAAATATATACTTCCTTCTACTACTAGCCTTCACAGTGTTAAATATATACTAATAAATATAACCAGAGTTGAATATATACTGAATATATACAACCCTCATGAAGGCTCAGCTGAGAGCCGAAACTAGTTAGTTTAATAAAGTGGTGTCAAACAAAGTAATATTTTATTTAAAGATTATCATGTCTCACCAAAATTTGTTTGCTTCATGTGAAAATTTATATTAATTTTACATTGACACACATTACTAATTGAATAAATGCATCATATTATTCTAAATGACCTTTGAATATGAAATAGTGGTTTTACACAAATGCTGTTATTAAAATTAATAATGTAACCATAGAGGCATTTTAAAATATAAATTAATTTATACAAGATTCCGCATCAGGGATGAAATCGAGTAATAAAATTAAATGTGAAATTTTCTAATTATTTTAATTTTCGAATACATTTGAAAAAATATTCGGCTTCAATATTATCTTATTTACCCTTTGCGATAACTCGGTCTTCCTCAAAATTACTACTTACTTACTAACCATTGCGCCGTTTCCCCGTGGGGGTAGACAGATAGGATAGGAGCGCCACACTCTTCTGTCCTGACAAACAACTCGCGCCTCATCCACATTCATACAACTTCGCATTTTGTTCGCCGTTTGTTGAGGCTTCTAACGGTACCATATTTCTGTATCTAATTAATCTGGTCATGACACGTCTCCCACGGTCGCCCTCTCTTTCTGACGCCATCTACACTTGCATTTTCATCGCTCTGCATGCCCAAACCATCTGAGCGACCCTTTTTTGATTCTATCAATTATGCTAAGATCAGCTTTACATTCATTCCTAATATCTTCTTTCTTTACTCTATCATAAATGGATTTGCTGCACATACATCTAAGGGATCTCATCTCCACCGCTTTCAGTCTACATTAAGCGCAAATAAAAAGACTGTCAAAAGCAAATACGAGATAACTTTCTTGTAATAAATAAGTATATAAAATAAAAACTTTGTAGATTGAAGTACGTCCGCGGCGATATCGCCTTTACGGTCAAGCCTTATCCATTGCGGGCTCGGTATCCTTTATTTCCTTGCCCCGTTCTTCCGACCGGTACTTTTATTCAGCATTTCCTGGTGACCACGTACACTTTGCCCCGCAAAAAAACATTTGCCCTGGAAATGGAACGTTTAAGTAGTTCTTGGCGTGTGAAGTAAACAAGAGTACATTTGAAGAAAACAAATTTCGTTCTGAGCACTCATTGTCCTCAGTGCTCGAGTGGACTAGTGTGGGTGTTTGCGTATGTATGTGGTGACGCACCAGGGTCTGACTGGCCTGCTGGAACTCCCTATTTTATATTTATATATTTATTTATTAACATAACTTTTGAGTGGGCGCGCTGCACCAAAGCGTGCATTGTTTTTTACGACAAGCGATATATTATGATCTACAATGTGATATTTTATTGATCCATTATGTGACTTAATACCTTAATGTACAGATAATGTTGTCGCATAATAATTAATACAATTTATAATTCTTTTATTTGTTAAATTAAATCATAAATTTATTTATAATTCAAAACAAGTAAAAAATGTTCTCAAGTTTTCACGGCCGTTCAGAATATTCTGTGTTTAGTTTTCTGGGATATTCATATTGTACATCAGCCCTGATGATGGACCCTGCAATGGGATTCGAAACGTCGGCCAGAGAGATCACATATACACGGCAGAATATCCCTGAAAACTATACACAAAAGATTAAAACAAATAAAAATAAAATATAAATCTTAGAGACATATTTTTGTGAAATGTAGGAATAAACTGTAACTACTTAAAAAATATTTTTAAAACGTGCAATATTTTTGAATTGTATAAATTTTTAATAGTGAAGGGCAAGTCGTGAACATAATTCAGATGGTCAATACAACCAATTTATAAGATAAACGTTGTTATGGCGCAGTTGGTTTTCCCAGAATATACATATAAGCAATCAAATTTATCGATAAATTTTCTACAGCGGATCCACTCAAAGGTTAAATGTAATATTTAACAACTTGTTTTAATTGCAATTTGGAAGATAAATAATAAAATCATTTAAATAAATCAAAATTATTAAATGGTTATCATGCCTTTAGCCAACTTAATCCTTCTGCTCTGGTTTTTGACAGCTGACAGTTCTACTGCGCCATCCTGTCAGGTGTTCCCGCCTTTCTCCTACCACATGGACGTCCATTTAGTTACCATCTGTGTCGCTGTAGTTTCGCGTGAATGCTGAAAAATGTTATACAACTCGTCAATGTGTCTTATTCTTCCAGACTTTCTCATCCCGCACAGCTTCATAAATTTCCCGCAGAACTTTCCTCTCAAAACTGTCCAAGAACTCTCCCGTTTTGTCGTGGATTGTCAATACATAAAGCCAATAAAAAGGGGATGATAACTCGTTGACTTAGTTTTCCTGTGAGCATTCTGTGCTATCGGTATTGTTATAAAGCGAAGTAGGTCTTATTTTCTGCAGCAAGTTATAATTCACATCTAAAATAGAAATAGAAGATAAATTAGAAATTTTAGAAATTAGAAAGAGCATTAATAGTAATTTAAACATAATAAATAACCAAACTCTCTTCACTAACAGTTACCTTTTGAATATATTCACTTATTAATTTTTAATTGTTATGTATACCTTTGATCATATATTTTTGTTTCTTACTTAACTTACGTATTTGTCTGTGATTTGTCACATATTTTTATTTCTTGCTTAACTTACATATTTGTCTTTTATTGTCTATGTTTTGTCTATGTTCCGGGGGTAATCTATGCCTGTGCATTTTCTTTGTTTGTTATTTTTCTATGACTTTATAAATTAAGATTTATACTTGTTATGATTCTTCAGTATACCTTGTATTCTCTTGAAGAAGGGACATGTCGAGTGTTTGATAAAATAAAATCAGTGGTCAAAACAAAGTTACTTGTTTTTAATTTTAATAATTTTAAAATGGCACCACAAAGTGATTTTGCAGTTATTGAAGAAGTTATAATTCTTTTACTAACTTCTTTATAAAATTAATAAAATATATAGTGCGGTGAAAAGACAATCCGAGCTTAGCGTCAAGATAAAACTGACTGTTTCAAATCTGTGTACAGGCCCAACCTAATATATGGCCATAACATTTAGATCCCAATGAGAGCAAGGATCCAGGCTGCCGAGATGAGTTTTCTAAGGGGGATAGCGAGTGTCACACTGATGGACAGAGTGAGAAGTGCCGACTAAGGCTCGGCATGGAAACCTTATTCCTGCATATAGAAAAATCAACAAATGAGGAGGCATGGACATGTGCAAAGAATGTCAGAGGAACGAATACCAAGGATATTCTTAGGTTTCCATGGCCGCTCAGGTCTTCTGTGGTATTATTGACGATCTTTCCGGCCGACTTTTCGGATCCCATTGCAGGGTCCACCATCAGGGCTGATGTATTATTGTGAGTGTTGGTGTTGTCGTCAAGTATTGGCTTGCAATACCGTGTCGAAAGCCGACACAATATACAAGAAAAAAAGGCAATATTTTGTATCTTAAAATATTTACAAATACAAATAGTTCAATAGATTCGGTCGAAGCAAAGGTGGTGGACCAAAGTAGAAGAGTGTAACGTTCTAGCCCCTGCAGGAGAACGTCGTCACGTTAGTTAGTTAGTTATAGATAAAAAAAAGATAAATAATATATATAATTATATAAATAATTATGAATCCACCAACAGGAAAAAATAATTTATTCTCGTAGGTATACTGCATCGAAGAATATTATTTATTTATATTTTTTAAACTTTTTTTTAAGAAAAAATATTTATCAAATACAGTGTACAAATTATTCATGTTGATTCGCAATGCTTTTGAATAGAAGTTGATTATAATTTTGCATGTCGCTATTGTAAACAACCTATTTTGTATTCTAGAAAATGTGCAAAGCACAGAGCAAAATGAAAACTCTTTTTTTTTTGTGGGGATAATATTCTTGAGATAATAGTGTATAGTCAGATAAATTTGTTAAATAGCCTTTATAATATATATATATATATATATATATTAAGAAATTTAAGAAAAAAAAATTACACACTATGTTTTAAAACCACTTAATTGCTATATATTGTCAACTAGTTTCGGTTGGACTCAACCTTCTTCAGGACAATTACAATATAGACTGCAATTGTCCTGAAGAAGGTTGAGTCCAACCGAAACTAGTTGACAAATATATAGCAATTAAGTGGTTTAAAACATAGTGTGTAATTTTTTCTTAAATTTCTTATAATTTCAAGCCACAAAGTGTTTTCTTGCTTTGAAAAGTATATATATATTATTATTATTATGATACAGAATTAGTTCTACTTATTGGAGTAAGGTATAATAATAAATATTTACCTGCGGCAAAAGTATAAACGAATATTTAACAGGTTGCCATAGATTTTGTGTAAAAAAATGTAAAATTTTTTACACAAAATATATATAACATGCGTGTTAATCTTGTCAAAGACCAGCATGCACTTACTTTTATTTATATTATTTATTGAATTGGCCTTAACTTTGTGAAATGACTTTATAATTATATATAAGTATATCACTTGTCTAAGACAAATAATGAGTTTAGGAATACACTAGTTTCGACAACATCTGCAGTTATCGAAACTAGTCGTGTATTAATAAACTAATTAGTGGTCTTAGACAAGTGATATATTTATATATCACTTTTATTTATGCGGTACTTTATTTTTAATGATTTCAAAAGTTGACTATCATGGTAATGGGTCTATATTCGTCTATCTACATTCGGCACTAATAAAAGTGATGGATGCTGACAATTAAATAAATAAAATAAAAATTTCTCTCTCCTGTAAAATGTTATTTTTGCATATAAACCCTTTTTACAGGAACGTGTTTTCTTTTCATTAATATTTTATTTTTTGTTTTTTGTCTTTTAAAATAAATATTTGTCCCGAACGTCCGAAGACGTATACGTCTATCACACTCACAGCGCAGGTAGCACGCCCCCGAGGTAAAGATGTATTGAGTTCAACGCGAGGGAGTCAAGGTTGGTGTTGGGCACCGAGCTGATGCTGAACTAGCTTGAGAACCGGCGGGGCATAGGATGTGTGGCCAGCCAGGCGCGTCGCCCGGCGGGTACCCGGGTACGGGTGACTGGACGTGCCGTGGACGAACACGCTACTTCCGCTGCAGAAACAATGTTCGTTTTTAATTTCCCACCGGCAAAGACGCGACACTCGCCGGCCCGCGCCACCGCGCGCCTTACGCACGTGCGCACGGGGGCGAGAATCGCGAGAACTCTGCCCGGCGCTTGGCTCGTTTTGTGACTCGGTCGCGTTCGGTTGGGAATGTAAATTCGTTGAATTCATTTGGGGTCCGAAATTCGACCAAATGCGTGGAGGAGAGTAGTGTAATACTTTGTAGATTTCTTGTAAATATCTACAATTATTTTTAAATAATATACAGTTAATCCCAGTGTGAAGTAAATGAAAAAAAATAAGACAAAGATTTTGTGGTTAAGAAATAATATAAACAATTATTAAATATTTATTATATCTTATTTGTGGCACTATCCCAATTCGTTGCCTTAGTAGGGTGTTGGGGTCGGCTCTTTCGTCAGGTTTTTTTCTTTGGTTCTGGGTGTCATATAGCTTTCATATAGGCTGTTTCTCTCTCTTCTTCCTAGAAAGGTCATATATACACGGAGGAATATCCCAGAAAACTACACACAAAAACCTGAAGCAGAATTGTTACAAGTTACTTTTTTTTATTTTTAAACGCACCTTTTTAATAGACTTATTTTATTTTTATATAATATAATAGTTTTATTTTATTTTTAAACACACCTATTTAATAGACTGTTAAAGACACTGATATAATATATTCCCTGTGTGAGGTAAATGAAAAAAAAATGTGACAAAGATTTTGTTGTTAAGAAATTACATGAACAATTATTAAATATTTATTTACTTATTTATTCCTGGCACTGTTCCAATTCGTTACCTAAGTCGACCATTGGAGTCGACTCTTCTCGTTCTCAGGTTGTTTTTCTTTGGTTCTGGGTGTCGCTTTCACGTAGGCCGTTTCTCTGCAGGCTTTTAAAGCGTTGAGCCATGCAGGAGATCTTTGGTCTTCCTCTGTATGACTGGATGAAGACTCCACTGACATTGCCTGCTTTACCATATGGTCTGATGAACTCCGGTTTATGTGCCCGTACCATTTCTGCTGTCCTAGTGCTACCAGGTCAGATATACATGGCAGAATATCCCAAATGGTCGACCAGAAAGGTTATTTATACACGAAGGAATATCCCAGAAAACTACACACAGAAGATTCTGAACGGCCGTGAAAACCTGAGAATAGAATTGTTACAATTTTCATTGCACAGAGAGAACCAATGCGATGCGTGTGCCTCGTCGCAGCAAGTAAGCGGGATTTGTTTTCTATTGGCGCGACTTCCCGCTGAACCTTTTCCATAGATTTTTACCGTAGATGGCCGTTCGGAGTTACTGTGGCCGCCGTCCGGAACATTCTATGCTTCTCCAATCCGTCAAAAATTACTACGAAAGCATTTTTGTCTTTACTGCCTGCTGTAGCCTCATTTTGATACATATTTCCGTCTTTCGTTAATTATTTTGATTAACTATATTAACTTATTTGATCACTTTTCTTGTATTAATCGTACCTACATCCTATTTGCAATATTTATTTCACAATATTCGTCATTTTGTTTAGATTATTACTAACCACTTGAAATAACATTAAATAAATATTTGGCAAAAATTGTAATTTAAGCTTTTATTTTTAACTTAACCTTCTTTGTAGTTGAACTTAAACCACTGCACTCTCGAGTTTGTCCAAACTAGTCCAAGAGCCTGGAGGAGAACTATTTTTTTTATATATTACAAATGTATTTATTAATTAGGATTGTTTCTATGCATTTCATTGACGCACAATTTGCTTTGATGCAAGAAACTTAAGGACAATTACAAACACACATCTAAAAAATATAGAGCTTTGTGCAGCTTTCGACTGTGTTTAATGCTGGTATATAATCTCCTGGGAAGGTTAGAAGCGAGTGGTTTATTGTCGGGTCTACCAGAAATTCCACGTATTTCACTTCTGCTACCATTGCAGTCTTCATTTATTATCCAGACGACGTGAGTTACAGTAACTATTATCCTCGAGAGGCTAAGATTTGAGACGGGTGTGATG
The DNA here is from genome assembly GCA_016648135.1 of Agrypnia vestita. NCBI lineage: Eukaryota > Metazoa > Arthropoda > Insecta > Trichoptera > Phryganeidae > Agrypnia > Agrypnia vestita. The sequence continues at coordinate 14,821 of JADDOH010011753.1, forward strand.
ATACCATATTAGAGCAGTCCATAACCAGTAAACTTACGCCATCTTTAAGCCAAGTTGGAATCTTTTGCGTGTGTTAAACACGCACGTAACTAGACATTGTAACTTTGTCAAGAATATGTTGTACCTTGTATGTAACCCTAGTTATAGTCAGACGTTATTTCTTAGTTAAATTTGTTTTCATGCTAGTACTTAATTATTATTAATTTCCCATATATTTTTTTTATCTTTTAATGGTCTATACTTCGATTTTTTGCATCCTGACGAAAGGTCTATTGAACCTCAAACATATTGATATTTTTAATATGTGAGTGGTGAAAACAAAGTTCATATTTATTACTTACCTGAATTAACAGTGTCACCACAAAATCATTTTGCTATTTTTTAAAAAGTAAAAAATATAAATGTCCATATTTTGTAGTGTGTAGTTTGTAGTTTTCCCCGAATGAGGAACGGTTTTTCCAAAACCGGTTGGTTACCAAAAATATAGTGGTTTAAGCGTAGTCAATTGTTAAGTTTAATTCAATTAAAAATAATTAGTACCTTTAAAAGAAAACAAAATATAATGAAAGAAACAGTATAATCTCAAAATATTCTGTACCTCCGAATATCTTAAAGGGAACAAAAGTTAACAGTAAGAACATATTTACTTCCATAATCAACCAACAATATTGCAATATTGGTCAGATCCTCTTCTAAAGTAAATCTCTAAATAGTAATCAAAAATTTAGGAAATGAATTCTATTGTGATTAATGAGAATGATTTTCATGTACACACTTCTATTTTTTCCTAATTTGTTCAATTTTATTTACAGGTAAAGACGGTGTTAGCCGTGAACATTTTTACAATTTTTCTGCTGAAAATGGTAAGTGCCTACACAAATAATCATATACATAATTAATCAGAAAATGAGAAAATTATTAAATTAGCGCAGGTTGTTATTTTGTTTTGTTCATTTTTAATGTTTGGTATTTGCGTTTGATCGTGTAGAGTAGTACAAAAAATACGAAAATTTATATATCTTTTTATCATAATAAATTCCATCAAGTTGTAAGTTTATAGTGATGATGTTATTAATTTTTATTGTGACTCTTCTTCAAACATATAATATTTTTGATCCCGTCATTTGAGATCGTACGTACCAACATGGTAACAAATATCATATTTTAGGACCTTATCAATGTTCTTCCACTATTGATGAAGAACATTAATATAGATAACTCTCATGTTGTTTGTTTTGAATTTGATTCAATTCAATGTTTATTCAATGTTACAAATGATCACAATTTTACAGTGTTTACAAAATTAAATTAAGCTTTTTTCATTGTTGCTGAGTCTTGGCAGCAAGTAAACACTAAATTGATTTGACGCCCTACCTGCTACACTAGTAGTTTACTGTATTATAGCAGACAGTGCTCTTCCAGTAGTATAATGTTCAAGGATATTTAGTATTTATATAACATTTGTGAGTCAATCTTATTGCCAATTAAAATTGAGTAATAGTAATAATTTAATGTTTACAATCTAATAATGGTGTTAATTAATTATATTATAGACAAGGGAAAAAAAATGATCTGAATAGGATATTTAATAAAATAAAATAAAATAAAACAATTAAAAGTATTTAAAAGATGAAAGTAAATGTTCTTGTAGGATTAGTATTTTTCAAATTTAGTTTATATCATGGCTTTTAATAGGTTTTGGGCATGCTTCCTTCCCTTTTCATGCAGCCATAGTTTCACTTTTGAAGAAAAATACGCAAGACTATAGCTACAAATTTTTAGTGTAGTTAAGTTTAAGTTAAAAGTATTGAATATTTTTGGTGCTTGAAAGAGGTGAAATCTTTGGGAAAATGTTTTTGTGAATTTTGGTACAAGATATTCGCAGTTCATCTGTGCCCTTGTTGAGTGTGAGTTATTTGTTGGTGATCTTGTTTATGTCGGAAAAAATATTTGAAAGTTTTGAGTAAATATATAATATAATACCTACTCAGTTCACTCTCTAATGACTATAGCTGCTTTGGTGGTGTTGCCATGTATAATAAATTAGTGGAAAGTAAATGGTAAGTTAAATAATTTATAGCGCAAATGTTTATGGCGCTAGAAATAGAGGAGTTCTGCGGAAGACGGAAGAGTTATGCGAGATGAACTCAAGTTATACGAGATACACATGCATAGAGTACGTGGGTTCCAAGGTCAATGAAGCCTTATATAATTGCATTTTATCTCGTCCTTACATAGATGTAAAATTAGTGTTGGATAGTTTAATATGTGAAAGATATGTGAGGTGACCAAACTATTGATGACATCAATAATAGATGGCACCAAAATAGTGGCCAAGTCTTCTATTTTTGGCCATCGCTATTTAGAAGCCTGCAAAATCGAGAAGAGTGAATAAGGCAAGAATTGAGTATCAGGACAGAAAGTGCCTTCTAAAAGACATGATGATAAGTTAGTTATGTAGTTAGTAATTTGATTAAATTTCTATTAGTAACGTTATGTCATATAATTCTACAGTCTTTCTAATACAGGACATATTACTAAGGTAAAAAGCACTTGATTGAAACATCATAACTTTAAAAACCATCTTTACCGGTCCCTACATACAAGCAATGAACAAAAAAAAAGTCTTCTTGAATATAATATATGTACGTTGTATCAAATGTGTCGAAAAATGAAAATGAATTAAACGGTTAATTTTGGCGTCCATCTAGCGGTAGTATTACAAAGTAATTTGTAACTCCCGTATCAGAAAAAGTGGATTGCTCTAAAAATGAACAATATATGTTAATCAATTAATAAATGAGACTTACATATAAGGTCGATGTATTCACGGAAATATACAAGGCTCCAGTAGCATAATTGGATAACGTGCCTGCCCCGGAAAGGGTGAGAACCGTGGTTCGAATCCCGGTAGTAGCCAAATATTTTTTCGTGGACTAGATTTTTCTGTATGTCTTTAAATTTTTTTTTTGCAAGAAGGATAGCAGTTTTATTAGTGATTCGATCCACTTCATCTAGCTCATCATTCATCATCACCATCATCATCTGCATCATTCGAAGTGTATCCTCAAGTATCCTCGTGTATCCTCGAGTGACTGAAAAGTGTCCACAAGTTCTAAAGTCATTTCAGCATTAGATGGCAGTGGCTGCAGGTGGACCTCGGCTCCCTACTTCCTCTTTTCGCTTTCTCCTCTTGTATACAATATGCCGTTGATGTTCCGTTTCGGTGTACTGAGTGTCACCCAGTGGCGGGCAGTGGGTGTAATCTTAGGTTATGCTGTGACCAACTATATACCTAGGTATATTAAAAATATATATATATACGCATATACCTATAAGGGTATATACATTTTTTTTTTAATTAACTGTATATAATGAACTATTTTGAGTAGCTTCAATCCACAAAAATAACTGCACTATATAAAAGAAGTATTGTAAACAATATTTCCTAAATAAATAAATATTTTATATACGTATAGCTAACACGGCAAAAAATTCCGATATATTTCGAAGACGATTTATATATAATTAAATCGGAAACAATACTAATTTCAGATAAACGATTCTTTTCACAAAAATAAATCAAATATTTTATGATATCATTTTGATATGTTATGATATGACAGATGGTATTTACCACAGAATATAGAGCATAAAGTATTTACATTCACCAAAGAAAAGACAAATTGAATTTACTCCGAAAGTCTTAGGTGGAATTTGTAAAAAATAACATTTCTGCAATGACGTGCGCGTAGTTCTCGCAGCATTAAAAATACACGATTTTTTCTCGACTTGGCTATGACTACGTTTTATGAACAAATTTGTTGGGCGAGATAAATGAAGAATTGACATGAATTTAGGCACAGAAAAGTATGAAATAAAACTTCTAGCCGTAATTCGTCGGCTAGAATTTTAAAGCAACTTTTTCTTTACATAAGGATTATTTAATTAATATTTGTTTCCCAGAATCTTTACTAATGCACAGCTTTTTTGCTTGTATGCGCTGCACGCCACTGGTGTCACCTATCTTTCCAGTTAAGTTTGTCTCTCGCAGCTAAAAGCCAAGTATCACCTATTGGCCTTTCGAAGGCTTTCAGGCATTCTGAAGCGTTCTCGCTAGTCTTACAAAGGTTATGAGAAAAAACGATACATATTCATATTATTACAAAAAAGAAATATTCATTTTTCATATTATTGCCACCATAATACTACTTCTTACCTGCCTTCCCTATGTGTGCCATCTTAGTAATATACTTTGCCGGAATAGCGAGCTTTCGGGTGGTAACGTTAAGTCCCTGTTGATACTGTGGCACGCTAACTTCATCAGAATTCCATCACAGCCCATCCAAAGCCTTAAGTATTTTGTTTTGCTTTGATGTTGTTCGAAGTTTAAGTACAATAAAGTACACCTTTTGTGTGTGTTCCAGAAATTTGACAAACCAAATTATTATTACCATCATAATGCGATTGAATATATTATTAATTTGGAAACAATAACTAGCGAAAGCTCAGATATATTCATAATATTATTCATTGTATTTTCAATGAAAATGGATGTGATCTTGGATCTGCAAGTTGTTGCTGTGGATGTCCTATGTCCTGGGTGATTTATCACATCTATTTTGGTCAGTTGCATTCCTCGCGCATTTTAGGTGTGCTCTAGTCAGTCCATCATGTTGGTGAGATTATGCCTTCACCCTTCCTCAGATCTCCATTTCTTCATGTCATGAAACATCACATTCAAAACCGTCAATATTGAATTCTTCTATGAAAGATACCTGTCTAGGACACTTTTTTTGTGGCACTTGTTCTTTCAGTCCATGTTTGAGATATATTTAGAAAGCTCATGTACCAAGGTAAACACTCCCAACCTCTATCCCCATTTACCTCCCACCGCTTCCCCTAAACAACCTTCCCCATCAAAGTATACATAATTATTTTCAGTTTGTCTATATAAGTTACGTTATGTAAAGTACGTTTAGTACTATAAATATCTTGTTTTACTGTAAGAAACTTTCAACCTTCTATTTTCAGCAATACTAGCATTGTTGGTACAATTTTGTTGATCTCAACTTTATTTTTAAAATTTTATTAATAGTAAATCTATTCGCTTTGATTCGTACTTAATTGGTAATATAAAAATAACTTAAATGACCACTACAGCCTTATACATATATAGGTTGAAGAGAGGTTCTATATCGAAATCGTAGTATAGTAAAGAGTTGAATGTTGGCTTGTTACAATCAGTTATAGTTAGCCTTTGCGGCACCCAATACATTAGCAGCAATACGCGTACACTCCGTGAAACCGAGTGTTTTAATGCAGAGTCAAACCATTTTACTTAAGAATATTTTGAGTTTGTTCAAATCTTTCAGGACAGTACTGGATTTCATGTCACATATATATTATTAATTAATTAATGTATATTATAAATGTCTCGTAGAGACGAAACTGTAGTTTTTTTATATGGGAAAGTAGGTATAGAAGTCTTTTGGGTGTACATATGACTTATGACCTATCTTATGGTTGGCTTAAATGATCACCTTACACAATGTTACATTCGCCATTTCCACCCATGATAGAGTATATCTTGCCTACTAATTTTTGGAAGTTGTATATATTTGAATTACATGCCACACTTCATATATGCATTGAAACAATCTTTCAATGCGGCCTGTACAAAGCCATTTTCATTCTCCTAAATACTTAATTTACTTTAATAAATTCAGTGTGAATCTGTAAGAAGCTTTTCTTTTAATATTGTATTCACTGTGTGCCTTTCAATCGATGATAGTCAATAGAAAACTAAGATACATACCTCTCGACATTCTACGTACCTAGATTCATCGAACACCGAAGGGAGCTGAACGTTAAGACTTTGTGATTCGCTTCCTCTACACACACTCTACACTGAAGGCGGGGTAACAAATGAACCTCACCTAAATGCACAAATCTTCACTGACATCTTTGCCAAGAAAACGGCTGTAAAAGTCGTTACGTATTGACTGCTTTTGCTCTCTCTACTGAAAATGCAATAGACAACATTTGAATCAATTATTTCCCAGCGGAGATTGGATACTACTAGCTTCAGAAACTATTCCTGAAACGAAATTTTTTACAGTTTTTTTGATATCCCTCTAGGGTTTACTGAAATGTGTATAAATTTATTTTACACTACTTGAGGGGTATAAAAGTAAAGGCAGCAATATCAAAAAAAATATGTTTTGAATGCAATCACCGAGGATTACTAATTTAGAATGTATTAAATTCTAGATTTTATGTACCTACGCCTTCCAAAATCATGTTTCCTATAAATTTACAGTCTATGTTTATATGCTTTAAAATCTCAAATTCAGTATATTATAAATTATCTAGTAATCTTCGATGACTGCCTTAAATTGTTTTTGGATTTTCGCTGATAATTTATTTTTATACTCCACAATTTAGAATCTATTGAATTTGAGATTGTATAGGAAATGAAGCTCTATCCCTTCCAATAAAAAAAAATCCTAGTAAAAATTACCATTAAAAGCCAAGGCACTAATATTCACTTCAGCCATGTGATGTGTATATAAATAAATATTATTACAATTGCACTTTTTATTATAGCTAATTTTACCACCGCTGAATAAGGCGTCACTATAGACAGTGTTTTCGCCTAGTTAATTTAATTTATTTTTAATATCAAGTGAAATGCGTCCCTCGTAGCCCAGTGGGAATGCCATTGGCTTTTCACATCGAGGGTTCCGGGTATGAGTCTTACTCATGCCTGGGTGTTTTTGTGAAGTAATGACTTCAGTTATTGAACCTATTGAAACGTAAAAAAAATATATTTTATATATTATATATAAATTTTATATATTATATATAATATTATATATAAATGGCCGCTTTGAGTAATGTGAAAGTTAATGTTGATTTCAGACTAAAACACCATAGCAAAAACAGCAATATACAATTATGCAAATAGTAACAATATATAATTATGTAAATAGCAAAAACAGAAATATACATTTATGTTAATTTCAAAAGCAGCAATGTGCACTATTCAAAAGTTTTTTTAATGTTTTATTCTTAAATATTTACTCATGTTTTGTATTGTTTACCTTACGTGTTTTTTTTGCATTAAATGAGTTATTTCTATTTTTTTAAACGGATTTTTATTTTAACATTTTTAAATTACAATATTTTTCTCAATTATACCATACCTATTTATTAAATATTAATATTTTTCACGTAAAAACCTGCAATGAATTAATTAATCCTTTTGTTTTAAATCTGTATTTTGTCTTAATGTATTTTATTTTAACAAATTCAAGTTAGTGTATTACGTATCCCTATTGTAAATTCATATTATTTTTTTAAAAGCCCCTTGGGCGTAAATAAAAAAATAAATTATAAATATTTATACACACTGTATTAAGAAAACAGAGGTGGTAATTGTTTTATTAAAAACTTACTTTCAATAAGATGTAGGTTTTACAGTTTCCAGCTTTTTTGTACTTATCTCAGAAAAGCCTCGGCAGGATATTGCTGCTTTTGCTTTTATACCCTTCACGCTCTGTCGACATTAGCACCTGATCAAATTATTCATGCAATGTGAATTTTAGTTAAATGTCAAAATGCACAACTGAAGGTTTATTTAGAAAACGCAAAAAGGCTAATTGAATACGCGTATAAGCACTAAATAGTTATAAGCATGTACATATGTTACAACAAATCGTTCCTGGGTTTTCACGGCCACTCAGAATCATCTGGTTTGTGTCTTCTGGGGTATTATGCCGTGTTTTTACTTTCTGGCCGACGTATCGGATCCCGTTGCAGGCTCTATCATCAGAGGTGACCCCTGATGGTAGACACTGAAATTCCCTGATTTAGCCCTGATGATTAACCCTGCAATGGGATCCGAAACATCGGCCTGAAAGGTCGTAAAAACACGGCGTAATACCCCAGAAGACATACATTTTGTCTTGCATACCTAGTATCTCTGTAGAATATTTTTCTAAACTCTGTGTAAGAAGTGAATGAAAACGGAATAAATGAATGAAAATACTGGAAATTATTAAGCGATTTATTAATAAATTATTAGTAAATTATTCAATATAGAAGTCACTAAAACCAATTAAACTTAACGCTTTTCTTTAAATTATGATGTATTATTAATTATAGATTGTACCATAAATTAGATTAGATGTAAATATAAATATATAGGTTATTATAGATAGTATATTATTAAAGTGTTAAATACTAGTTAATATACAAACTGTAATATTAACTAACTTAAGAAATAAATAAAAATAAAAATAAAATGAAAAAATGAGTGGAAATGGCGTTACATTGTGTAAAGTGATCACTTAAGTGATAGGTCGTAAACCATATGTACACCCAAAGACTTCTATACCTACTTTCCCATAAAAATATAATTTCGTATCTGTAAGACATCTATAATATATTGATTGATTAATATTTATCCAATTTACATTTTGTGGGTTACCAAATATACTCGGTTTTCACATTTATTTTAGTAATAATATGACCTGGGGCTTTATATCGAGAGCAAATAAAATTAATTACCAATATTTGAATTGGTTTGCAGAATTTCAGTACGCATTAATTATAATGCAAATCACAATTGGCCATTTAATATTCCGGTAGTTGTCATATGTGCGTAATCGTTTTATTGTCTCTTTAATACTAACGCAATTTAGTATTTCACGACAATAATCCCAAAGTGGCTCTGAGAGTATTAAAATTAATCTTTTTGTTTATTCATCAAGGAACTTCAGAGCAATTAAAAGTTTTTTTAAAAAAACATAAAATGCGCCTGAATTTTCCGATTGTGACTTTAAATGAGTTTATTCTAATAAAAGATTGGGTTCAAAATTGAAATTTATAATTACACTTTTTCACTTATTTATTTAATTTAACGCAATTGATTTCTAACTTGTTTTACTACCCTGCTTCACCCAAGATTTAGTTTTTCTTTCTTTCTTTTGTTCATTTAAGTTTCTTGTATTTCCGCTGCTAAATGATAAACGACAATAAGATAAATTATAGAAGTTTCACGGAGGCGAAGCTTTTTATATAGAAACGTGATTGAAAGTCTTTATAGTGTATATGCTTGTATTCCAGTGTATAACTTTAAATAATTCATGTATACTATATTAAAAAGAATATTGCTTAATAATATTCCACTTTAAATGTAAAATATAGAGATACCAATTGCGAAATATGTCATGAAAACGCCCATACATGTCTCTAGCATAGTCCTTTTGAATATAGAAAGAAGCATTAATTGATTTAAAGTAGGTATATATACAATTTTCAAAAATTTGATAATGTTTGGATGTTCTTGCGGTGGAATTGGTGAATATTGCATTGTGTTAAAGTGTAAAGTGATCACTTGAGCCTGCTCATTCACATCATAAGCCCTAGTCCATCCTATAGAGACTTCCATACACTTTCCATATAAACAACTTCATCTCTGTGATACTTCTATAATTTATCTTAATTAAAAAAAACTTTATTTAAACTATTTAATTTCACAAAATTTTGCTTGTATTATAATTATATGTGTACTGTATATGGAAGCGAGGGACTGTGTCTTCGCATACTAAAATAAATACTTGTTTATATACTAACTTACTTATAAATTTAAATTAAATCACAACTTAACATTACAACATAAAAATCGATAATATTTAGTTTGTGCGCCGAAATTGTCGTGCCATTCCGTTTTTATTGCGCGCTTGAATTTATTAAATCAATATCTGATGGTAGCCATTTCACTTTGATATCCTAACATACAAAAAAATTAATTGAATCACTGATCGATATTACTGTTTCTTCGTAGTTACATACAAACACAATCTTGCCCGAGTTCTAAACCCACCAAACAAAGCACAAATCTGTCTGAAATGTTGACAGGCGTCATTCAAAAGATGGCGTTAAACAATGGTGTACATACTTTGCGTCAGTGGCGCCATTGCTCGTAAATCACGGGTACTTATCGCGCAGCCCTCGCACACCAGCAATAAGCGCTTGTGCAGACACAGCGGGAACCGTTCAGTTTCAGAATCGCGTTTCAAAACACGCGATTTGTGTCATCTGTTCACACAGCCGCGGTTAATAAGCGATTTGTGCGCGCGAAAATAAACGTCAGTTTGACAGTTCTGGTGCCGTTCTCCGTCTTTGAATATCAGAGATATATTCGCTCATTACTTTGTTAACTACGGCCGTGTTCCATGGCAAGACACATAAATATCATTCTGTCATTTTTGGTGAATAAATACCTACTTCTCTAAAATACTTTTTTTTCCACCATTTCCAAATATCTCCACCAACTCCTGTCAAGCTTGGTTCTTGGCATATTTGAGTAATTCTCACACTATTACAGGTCTTTTCTCCCATATTACAGGTCTTTTCTCCACTTCATCAATAAAAAATTCAGTGTCATAACCATAACCATAGAAAAGAGAATATAATCCACGCGTGCTCCTGTTGTGACATGGAACCGTGCGGTGCCCGCAACGCGACTGAACGCTCTCGTAGGGCTCCTTAGTAATAGGATCGCGCGGGCGCCGTGCGGGTCTATTTTCTAGCGGTTGGGTTGCGGGCACCGCAGCGGTTGACTAACCGCACGATTGTGTCTGAACGATCACATACAAACCTAAGTAAATAAGACCCGCACGGATCTCATGCGATTCTGAAACGGCACGGTTCCCGCCGTGTCTGAACAAGCGCTAAGGCTCTCACGCTCAGGCAGTAGCTTATGTATGTACTTACGTACATGTGTGACGGTGGAATTGCCCCCATTACGGCGAGCAGGTCAGCCTACAATGCAGGATGACTGTGCGGTACAAACTACACAATCGTCCTGGAGATTGTTATCAAAGAAATTGGTTTTACTCAACAGAGGAGACTTATCTTCTCTGTATTAAAGCAGAAGAACGATGCTTCTGCGAAAATCTCTCTTCAATCTTTGTACACACATTTTTCCAATTCTCCTGAGATCACCGCCGAGTTTACACGAAGAATAAAAATAAAAAGTAAAATGCTTTCACAGAGGATTTTAGAAACGAAGAAAAAACTGTTTTTTTTTTTCAATCACGTGAGTTTCTAGCAACCAGCTATCCGATGATTTTTTAACCGAGACATTTTCTTTCATACATTTAATCTTTCCAAACGGCTAAACACGGATTGTAGACACTTTCATATAAGACGAACACACACTTGAAGATGATTGCTTTCAAAGGAAAAAATAGATGTTCCACTGAAAAATATAAAACAAAAAATATACGATAAAAAGAATGATATGGATTAAAATACAAACACGGTTTGTAGGTTATTATAATAAATAAATAGGTAAATCTAAATCAGTATATCATTTATAGTTCTGGTGGTAAGTAATTATTTCGATAGATTATTTCTGAATATCTTCTTTCAACTGTTTGTGATATATATTACGTACAAAGAATATTTATGCTTATTTATAGCTTGTTTAACTTTTTTCTTTTCGGTTATACATTTTTCTGGTGCCTTACATGGTTACTTATACATTTTCACATATTTATTTATCCTTTTTTTCTAGCTACAACATTTTAAATTTTATTTTTCTTTACTTTTCGTATATGACTCTTATTATTCTCAATTTTAAAATTAAATAGGAATGTTGAATTAAAAAAAAACTACCTATCTTAAAACAAGTATCATAAACACCTTAAAGGCTTTATGCATATAGTCTTATCCTTGGGTTTATATAGTAGTGTATTTGTATAAAACATGTTATAATCATGTGAACTATAAACGCCGATTTATCGGCAGTGAAACTGAATTAGACCACTCCGCAAGTACTCTTCTGGAAGCGATAAACTTTAATTAATATAAATGCTCCAAAAATATTGTTATATGTAGTGCGCACATTGCCAGTAAAGAAAAAAGAGCGAAATAGCAATATTCTCAGATTATTTTAAAAACATACTTATATCCACTCGCTTACCCCGCATTTTAACAAATATAGTCAAGCTTTCCTGGTACAAACGCATTACCAAGAATTTACCGTAATTTTATTATTTTCTAGGAAAGTGTACAAAGATAATAATTATGTATCTTTCAAACATAAATAGACAATATATACATTTTTTTATTTACTTTATCATGATCAGTTTATTCTGAAATCATAAAAATATACATAAAAAATGTTTAAACACACTTTTAGACATGACTGCTTTAAGGAATATCCAATATTTTGGACCGTAGAAAGCGATGTAGATAAAGTATATAGATTGCTTAATACTTAAACGATCTACTTAGTAAAACAATCTCGACAGTCGGTAAAATATAATTACATTATAAACTTATTGCTTAATGACTTAATAATTAATTGATAAAACCTTGAAAAAATTATTTGTTTTAGACGCTTACTTAATATTGCGTTGAGCAGCTGGACTACTGAACTAAGCGGTTTGCTTATGTGGGGTTACCCGATACACAAGCCATAGTCCCGAGCAGACCATCAACGGTGATTGGCGAAAAGTTAAAAGAAAAGCTTTTACATAAACGTGACAAATTTTTGAAAGAAACAATTTTTATAACCCATTGAAGTATTTCAGAAAATTAGTGAACTATGTACTACTAGATACTACTAGTATACCATAGGTGTTTTCGTCAACATACACAAAAACAAATACTTATCGTTTTTTTAACAAAGATGCTTCCTTGGAATACATTTAATATCAATACAAAAATGATAAACTTCACTTTACAGAATTATAGCTCAACCCATTTTAACATATACGGTGTACTCTGTATAGGATATTGGAAACTTGATGAATGCTTTTTACGTAAGAAAATTACATTATTATTTATTTATTATTCTTACTAAAAGAAACCTGAGTTAAAGAAGTATTTAATTATTTGAAAAATCACGATTTTTATTTATTTAAAAACCAAATATTTAATTTAAAAAAATTGTATTATATTCAAAAATACACGTTAGTTCAATTTAAAATATTCCTGATATTCAAAAATATGAGAGTCCGTAGGACGATATTTATTTTTTAAGTATATCTTTACCTGAAAAGTTAATCAGTAGGTTCAGTACGATTTGTTCAATTCCCTACGTATTGATCCGTACTTTTGAATGGCTGAGAAATGTCCATTCTTATCCGAGACAGATACGAATGAGTTTGAGCCCTTCGAGAAGTAGCATTAAGAATTTAGAAAGCAATTCGTGCACTCGAATTTCGCTTCCTACAAAATTACGATTGATACGGTATAAAGAAAATGTCCCTTTTGAGAAACATCCGGAAGACAGTAGTCTCAGAGTGAAGGAGCTGTTCCTAGTTAAAAACGATAGAAATCAATTTCAAAACGGTGAACAGGTATTATTTCTTCCGCAAATGGATTGCCTAAGATACGGGCGGTACACCTGACACTGCATTTAAAAATTTAATAACACTGATCCTGACATTGAATTTAAAGGCGATCGTCTAGCAGAATGAGCAAATTTCACCATTTTTTCTCATATCTTCTCTTGCGTTTTTTATTACATTTTTGTATGGAAATATCTCATTTTAAAATTTATTCATCAGGTTTCATATATTTTAAATACGAATATCTTATTAAAATGTCACAAACTAAATTATATAATTTATTAATAAAAACCAAACCTTCGATGTTTTAAAAATGAAGAAAATTGCTCGACTTTATGGGCCTTTTATGACTGAACGGCGTATTGAGATATCTTTTTTATTCAATAATATTACAAAGTAAACGATTATCTTAAATTTGTTTTAATTATTGCAAAATCTGTTAATACGTTTACATGCAATTAATGTTTTAAAAAATACTAAGATAATCGTTAACTTTGTAATATTATTGAATAATAAAAGACATCTCACACGCCGTTCAGTCATAAAAGGCCCACAAAGTGGAGCAATTTTCTTCATTTTTAAAAATCGAAGGTTTGGTAATTTATTAATCAATTATTTAATTTAGTTTATGACATTTTAATAAGATATTATTATTTAAAATATATGTAACCTGATGAATAATTTTTTAAAATTAGATATGTTCCTACAAAAAAGTGATAAAAAACGAAAGAGAAGATATGAGAAAAAATGGTGAAATTTGCTCATTCTGCTAGACGATCGCCTTAATGACTTTGATCTTGACACTGAATTTATACATTAATTAAATTTATTCACAACTGTTAGTTATATTTATAGTCAACCGGACAGACCCGTTTTTTTATTTTTAATTATTATTGCAACCTTTAATTTTTCAATTAATGAAGCTCTGAATTATTCAAGTTTTGATTAAATGTTCATATACATATCTACGTGCAATATATTGAAGTTTTTCATGCTACGCATACTTTCAGAATTTTTTTATAATGTTACTAAACCGATATTCAAGTCTATTTTAACACTAGCGTGTCTAATGAAAATAATCATTACAGCGGCTTTTCATTTTCTTTACAAAAGTTTAAATAATGCGAAACAATCTAGTAGGAAACTATCTAATTTATTATCAACAATGGTGTATTATGAGCACATTTGTATTTCCGAGATTTTACAATTTTTATTTTCAGTTTCAACTTTGAGGTACAAAGCGAGACTCGACTTTTATTTTATTTAAAATGAATTGTGGAGTGTAATGACACAATCAGATAAAAAACTACAAGTCTAAGTCCTAAGTCGCCCTCACACCTAACTCTAGCCAAATGCATCTTTCGTGGCATCCTTCCAGTTCTTCTCCTGACCAATCTTGTACCCAAGATATTTTTCTCGACTGACACTTTGTCTTTTGGATAATCTTTTATACACTTTACCGGACTTTAAATTTTAGCAGTTTGCATGACGTTGACATAAAATCTTCATATAACATTGCAAGCAATTACGTCTCCCTATTGGACGACCGAATAAAATTAGATAAAATAAAATAAAAAATAATTATAATAATAAATATTTTTGCACATATACTGTACCTACTGGAAGAGCACTGTCTGCTATAATACCAGTGTAGCAGGCAGGGTGTCTAGTTAATGTAGCGTTTACTTTAACTAATATTAAACGAAGATTGCATGCAGGTACATGATGTACTAAAAAAAAAACATTTATAAAAATTTTGAACATTAACTGCTTCATAAAAACAAAAACAATCAGTCGAACATACTTATATGATTTATAATCGTACATAACCTATCGTATCAGCTGTACACGAAGCGTCACGGAAATTGCCGAATACCCCCGAAACCGTGATCGGCTTGACCGACTAGTCGGACGACTACTCGGACGCTTTACAACCGACTAATCGTCTAGTCGGCCAAAGTCATAGTCGACACATCCCTAATTTCGAGAAATTCATTAAAAAATACTGTCCATCATTATGTGAGAAATCAAAGCAATTGAATTGTCATTAGATTAATTTAACGGGGGGGTAAGGTTAATTCGTACAAAAAAAGGCATGTTTTTGTGAATTTTTTGTGACGACACAGTTAAAATTTCTTTATTAAAACCAATAGTACATTAAAGTATGATATTTGAAGAATATTGTGTAAAATTTTCAAGACGAAATATTAAGAAATACGGCAATGGCAGCAATTATTCGGACGTGCCTCGGAAAAAAGTAGAATTGCGGTGTCCATCATAACTTGGTGCTAAATCATTTAAAATCAAAAAATCAAAGTTCATTCGTTAGATAATAGATTTTTCCAGGTAACGCTGGGAGGGTTTTTTGAAATTTCAGTTTTTCAATTTTTTGGAACACTTTGAAGGGAAAAACGCGATTTTTTGCGAAAAATATCGACTAATTTGTTATTAAAAAATAAAAATTAATAACAAATGTGAAAAAAACTCGACAGCGTTACCTCGTAAATTATGTACAAAAATAGTGTTCAAAATTTCAAAAGGATCGGTGCAGTAGTTTTGAAGTTATGATGGACACCGACTTTGAAAACGTGAGATGTGGGGAAGACGATTTAAAGTTTTGCACACTGTAAAATTCAAAATAAAACTCAACACTTATTTTATACTTACACACAATCGTTGATGCCATGTTCACACGGCAAAGAGCTTTCATCATCAGCATCTGTTTGTCCTTGTCTACGCAAAACTCTTCCAATGCAAATAGCAGGTCCGGTAGTCCTCAGGTGAGCGCGCGTCTCAGCTGCCCGAGCAGGTATAGAAAATCAGTCTGAGTATCGCTCAAATGTTCATAATTTCGTCAATTTTGCTCCGATTGACTTGAAATTTTGACACAATATTTTTACGATGTTATACATTCGTTTAAAAAATTAAAAATAAAATGCAAAAAAAAAAGTTAAAAACCTTACCCCCCCCCTTAAATGTGTTTATTATTTGGTAGAGAACTCGCTTCTAGGGGGAACAATGGTATTGTGACGGTCGGTGTGCTCGTTCTGGCCTTCTTCCAATTATTACGACGAACAGGTCAACAACAACATTAAACAGCATGTCGCAATCCACACCCCCGATAAGCCAGCTGAATGAAGTATTCCTAGACTGTTTTGCTTAGTATACAAAGATCTCGTTACTTTTAACTGGATGGAAAAAATTTCAAGACGGTCGGATGAGTTAAATGGTCGTTAATGAGGAAATTGCTGGGACTTCATGAAAAACATTTCATTTTCTACTTATTTTTCAGAGTAAAAAAGGTGCGAACTCATTATAGCCTGCTCCATTAAAAATATCGGATTTCGATTTATATTGTATTTAATGACCAGAAATTAAAATTTAAATAAATTCACTCTACTTAATAAATAAATATTATCTATTAATGGATGTATATTAAGACTCGACGATAATCCGTTTCCGTAATTCAGACCACAATTAATGTACAGATATTTCATTAGTCAACTGAGCTTACAGAGAGGAATTAAGATAAAGCGTAATGTCAGTAAAATTATTACTTACAAAAATGAATGAGAAAGAAAGAAGTCAAGGAGCTACCATGGGTGAGGAGCACTCTTCGCTGATGCGTCCAGCGTAGTCATGATGTTAGTTTACACAGCATGGACAGATGCCATTCTGTGTCCGGCCCACCATAAATCAATACACCACAATCGTCACGTGGCGTGTTTGCGATTCATTGAAGATCTTTGCCTTCCTCTCGCATAATATTCGCCACAGCCGTCTAACCGCACAACCACCAAGTTTACTCTGTTTTTCAACATTAGCGCCCCGTCTTCTTCAGGATCTTACCCGTGGACGCATTCCTATTTGTGGTCGTTTGTTTGATCTGTAGTAATAGTAATGCAGAAACGGGTTGTTTGATGCAAAAGTCTATGCTTTTTTCTTAAGTACGACTATTATCAACAAGCGGTAGGGTTGCTAATACGTGGGAGAGTATCTTGGAGAAGGCGCTCTTTGGACATGTCTGGTCCCGTGCACTAGAGCGATGTTCAGTGTAGCAAAATCAGTAGACATTGTTTCGTAATAAAAAGCAGCACATTATTTATCTTTGTAGTTTGGCTAATTTCATCGCATTAATAAACTCCGGGAGCCGTCCTCTTTGGAAGTGGAGCACCAACATATTTCACTCTCTTTTTGGTGGTCTCCTAGCATGTGATGTCCCATGGGTGTATTATGGGCAACCGCATGGGAAATTCTTGTATTATCCACCTTGTTAATGTGGTCTCTCCTGTACCACAGTCTCATTCAGCTCCACCCCACGATGTCTTCTCTCTGACACTCTCTCTTATTTCAGAGTAAGAACATAAATAAACATTGTAGTAAAATTTGGTTCCCAGCTGATTCAAAAGATCTTTACAAAAATCGTTTCGATGAAGCTTCGTCGAAAATAAAATATTCTCCATTAATGTCCGTGACGTGTTGAAAGTTTTTAATTATTCAATTATGTCTCTCGCGAGTCTGTCTCTCTCTCAGTGCGGTCCTGAGTCGGGCGCTTAATGAATTTGAAAAAGATAAGTATAAAAATAAACCCAGGTGATAATTAATTTTTTGCAAAGTTTATGAAAACAATCATAAATTTTCTGGGAAAACTGTCGATAATATCGGTATTTCGATTACCTACAGCTAAGACTACAATATTTATAGAACTCGAACGGAAGTGCCCTCGGATTGGGTAAGGCGATAATTTGAATGTTGGAAGATTATGTTTGAAAATTTTTAATAAACATTAAATTTATTAGTTATTTAAAAGTGGTATTTAATACTGATAATAATTCAATTATTTTATACGTGACCGACCGGAGTTTTTTTCATGTGTTGCATGTAACGCGCCCGATAAGGTGATTTTTTATATGAGTAATCACCTGATATGTTACGAACGACATTTGAATGTTACATTCCAGATAACGACGTTACACACGACCCAAAATCTTAAAATGTTTTGTTTAGATCGAATAACGACCAGTTTCGCTGATTCACTTTTCTAATTCTAACGAAATGTTCCGCTGAAGTTCAGAGAAAATGGCGAACGGCGACAACAACATTTTATACACTTTCTTTACACCATTTGTTTGTTGAAAACACTATGTTTCAGTGTCTTTAGGACACAATTTTGAAACACCACAAAATCATTTTGCATTTATTAAAGAAATTGTTTTCGATTATTTGTAATTAAAATAAAACACAATCATTTTGTTTTCACCATTTTATTAGATATACAATCTACAAGTTTCGAGAACAATGTTCTCTTCTTCAGGATTGTTTGTGTGCTAAAATTGAAAAAGATAAACCATTCAAGTGTGTTACAGTGAAGGGGAGGGTGAGGTTTTTCTTCATTCAGAAGAAAAAATATTCTTCGAACAATTTCAGTAAAGCCAGCACATACATATCGTAAGCCCTGTGGCTACCCCATAAAGACTTGCGTATATGTTTTTCATTTATATAGCTTCGTCCCGGGAGACTTCTATAAAACATTGTATAATAATATCAAAAATTTACACTGGAATTCGACGAGTCCACGCGCGGCAAATATTTTGCCAATCTTTCTCAGTAAAGTTTGCTGTGTACACTTTGACAAGAGGTACTTCCCCTTCTTAACACTTGGGAGCAGTGTACCTACTTCAACGAACTTAGGATCGATAAAGTTACTTTCAATTAATAAGAAAATAAAATTGTTTTAATAATCTTGAGAGTTACTTTACAGATTCATTAATTAATTATAGAATCATTAAAAATGTATTACATTTCAGCTATAAGATACCTCAAATAAATAATTTAGAAATACTCGACATTAGGAAAAACGTTAATATTAAATCTAATAAAATAAATACACGGACGAAATTTTTGCATAATCCTATTTTGAATATTTTTCCACTTAAAATTCCACGTTCTCCAAATGACCCATAATAATTAACACCTCGAACCCCCCCTCCCCTCACCTACTCCCTCACCAGCCCCTTCACCGTAACATATTTGCTTGGTTCAACTTTTAAAGATCTTTAGTACACAATAATCCTGAGGAAGAGAACATTGTTCTCGAAACATGCAGATTTTTTGATCTAATATAGTGGTGAAAACAAAGTAATTTGTGTTTTATTTTAATAATAATGTCACCACAAAGTTCAAGCCTTAATACAGAAGAAGAAAAAATTATTTTATATTATTTATTTTATTTTTTATTATTTTTAGTTTCTTTATCAGAGGAACGAAAGTAGATTGAAGGCAGTGGAGATGTGATCCCTCATGTGTGGCAAATCAAAGAATGCAGATATTAGGAATGAATGTAAACCTGATCTTAGCATAATTAATAAAAATAAAAAAGGGCACTCAGGTGGTTTGGGCATGTTGAGCGAATGAATGAGGAAATAATGGTAAGAAAGATATATAATGCAAGTGTTGATGGCGCCAGAAAGAGAGGGCGACCGCGGAAGATGTGGCATGACCAGATCAACCAGATACTGGAAAATGGCGAGCTTGCATGCGAAGATGTATGAATGTGGATGAGGCGAGCGTTGTATGTCACGACAGAAGAGTGTGCCGCTCTATCTTCTCTGCCTACCCCCACGGGCGTGATGGTAAGTAAATAAGTAAGTAAATAAGTTATCATAAAAACATTATTCTTAGTTTTTTTTATAACGAAACATTACTTATAATTTCTAATTCTAATAATTTATAATTCATAAAAACATTAACTACTGATAATTTTGTTAATCATAAAAAAATTCTTCTTAGTTACTTTATCATAAAACATTACTTATAATTTCTTTATCATAAAAACTTTATTCATTGTTGCGTTGACATAAAACATTACTTTATAGTATAATTTTTGTATCATAAAAAGTGCACTGTGTAATCATGTCATCACAATGTACTTCTGCTCCGAGTTTCCCACGGGCTATGACGTTTGTACAATTGTGCAATGTACAATGCAGGTAATCACACAGAATACTGAAATATGAAATGGCAGACGGGTGGCTTTTGAAGCCCTACATCAATGTGCTTAAATAAACGTAATACGAGTTAATCGCTTCGTGTATTTGATTTTACTAAAATATAATTTAAATTTATATAATTATTTCAAAAATTATCATGAATTTTTTAAACCTTTTGCATTGTATTACACAATATTATTGTATTGTATCATTATCATTATGGGGTGTTTTCTCGTTTTTTGTTTCAATTTTCACAGCATTTGATGATTTCATAATTCAGCGGGTTTTAGGATGATCTGTCTGCTTCTTGATTCCTCTCGGATGTAGGTCTTTTTTTTTCTTATATGCTTGCTTTTTCTTTGTGTTAAGTTTACGGATAGGCCTCTCACGTGTCCGTAAACTTAATACAAATAAACAATGCGCGTATTACGCACTGTACCTACACTAACTCAATTGCAAACTTATATGAAAAGAACTATACCGTTGGATGATTAAATTCATCCAACGATTGTCCGTACTCCGAGCTAAGTACCATTGCAATTTCATTTTCTTGGCGCATTCACATTCAAAATTCATATTTCCATGCCTCCTTTTTATCGTATCTTCTTGGGAGTCTGGACTGCAGTAAGCACTGGATTTATGCACTGACTAATCTAACATCTTTCATTGAGATAAATTATAGAAGTCTCATCGAGATGAAGCAATTTATATCAGACACGTATACGATGGTCCAGGGCTTACAATCTACATCAGCTGAAAATCTACGTATATTGTTTCAATAGAATGACTACAGATATCTCTAGCATGGTCCCTTCAAATAAACGAAAGGTTTTCAGATTTGGAACATTTATTAACTTAACATTAAAAAAAGTAGCCCATAAAAACCAAGTTTTTATTATACTCCCTTTCTTTGTAAAATATAATAACAATTAAAGGCGAATTAAAACGTATAACAACACTAAACTTACAGCAATTTAATATATTTCTAAAATGTCAGATGTTTTGAGCTTTGATAAGACACTTCATGCTTTGTGTAGTGAAGTACCTATTATGTATACCGACGGAGTAATTCAAATTTAGAAAATATTGCGTGACGTTATCGGGCCGCCGTTGCTAGTAATCAAACTTTTGTAATGAATCCAATATGAAAAAACTATTAAAATTTTGAAAAATCCAAAATTATACTATATCTAATTATTTATTTTTTTTTAACGAAAATTTGATAGATCTTTCTGATCGACGTCACGAGTCTTCTTGCAAAGTTTCAGCTCGATTGGATCACGGGAAAAGGGTAAAAAATCGATCCAAATTTTTTTCGACGGCAAGCCGGCAAGCCGGCAAGCCGGCAAGCAAGCAAGCAGACGCCACGAGTTAATATAAAGGGAGTAAAAATGTGATAATAATCTGAATTGCCGAACGTTGCTTTGTGTAGATTTATCACTTAGCCAGCTCATAGAAAATGTAAGCCCTGGGTCATTGTAGAAAAGACTCCCATATACGTTTCTCGTATAAATAGCTTCGTCTCTTTGGGACTTGTTTAATTTATCTTGAAAAGTAATAATTCCGCAGTGGACAAATCCAGTAATTGTGGTCTTAGAACATACATATAATAAATATGTTAAAAACTTATTTATTTCAGACGCAGTGGAAGATTACATTTGTGAATATGAAATAATAATTTAACGTTAAGTATTAGTTTCTAGTTATTTAGTTATTTAGTTTAGTATTTAGTATATCTCCCAGTTAACTGTGATGGTATTTTCCGGAACCACTTGGATTAAAGTTAACTAAAAATAACTAACCATAATAACTTAGCTATAAATATTTAAAATGTACCGTGTGTATTCGTAATATTTGAAATTACATTATTACGCACGATTTGATGGTAGCATATAATAAAAGATTAGATGGTGTTGTTAAAAAAAATAGCTTTCGAGTTAAGGTGTTGTCATAATTATAAAGTAAATTGAAAATTTTGTATTGAATGAAAGAATGTTGTATATTTTTTGTTTATAGCGTTAATTGTATTAGCCAATTGGACTAGCTTTACGTCTACCGGTTTCGATACTACTGTATCTTTGTCAGGACGGACGCATACTGTATTGTTGTCAGTATTAGTCAGAGTGGACGCGTACTGTACTCTCAGTCCGTCCTGACGACGATACAGTGGTATCAAAATCAGTAGACGTTAAGTTACTCCAAGCGGTTAATACAACATTAATTAAGAATAATGAAAGAATGAAATTTTTGAAAACTAAATTAATATATTGATGAATATTGGCATTTTTATAAATATATAGTTAACAAACGATAAGCTTAGTATGGTAATTTTTTTACTAAGCGTCATTTTAAGCGCGTTATTCGATGATGTGGCTTTTAACTTATGATATCACTTTAATAAACAAAATTAAAAATACATTTTATACATCGTTTAAATACGATTTAAAAATTTTGAGTAATTAAAATCAAGTGAATGAAAATTATTTTTTAATTTTCAACCTCTATGACGTAATACTTAAATTACATGTGTATCCATGATTTTTGAATTCTTTTAACGCTAAGAAAGAATTATGGATCTATACTAGAAAATTTAACTACAGGTTCGACAATTATAACTATGCAAGAAATAATCATAAGATTATTTAGATAATTCAAGTATATAACTATTTAGATACGTTTTTCACCTCGTTAAATATTATCAATAATTATCTCTATAACGTCAAAATCAAATCCATCAATAAAAAAATATTACTTAGGCAGCAATGGGCAGAACATTGTGAAATTGTTATTTGATAATAATACACCAAAGATCATTACCAATTTTGTATCCCAGTGACAGATGAAGAAGTATAAATTGTAGAAGGATGGGAGGTCCAATTACTGAAAGAGTTGGTGAAGAACAATAGCAAAGAAAGTCGAATCCCCCTCTGGTACGTCACGAAAAACTATTTTATTTTGTAAAATAAAATTGTAACTTACATTTTATTTCAATTCCACAGAAATCTTAATGAGTCATTAAATAAAATATTACACCTAGAGCTGCTGTACCGCTTAAATAATTCAGATGAAACTGTCAACCATCAGACTTGTCTTTTCTTAATGATAATGAATAAGAGAGTCGCAGTTCTAGGTTAGCTTATTTTCGCTACCTGAATTGGTATTTTCGTTACCAGGAATGATTTATTATAGAACGGTTGTTATTTTCGGCAAATCTTGCATTATTTAATGCTTCCAGTACCTTCTGAAATGTCAATAAATAGCCTGACTTTGAGATATGTACCTGTAAGATGCTTTTACTAAATATTGTAAGCCTTTAAAAAACAAAAACACTTTTTAAATTTATGGTGCTTTTTTTTATTGTGGTATTAAAAAATATAAAAATTTAAAATACTATTACCTGTATTTAATAATTTCATTTAATGAACAAACAGAAATGACCAGCAAGATGGATTTATAGGTGGAACAATAGGTCGACCACAGTCAAAAGACCATTCCCTAGCTATGTCCAGTAAGAAGAAAGCGGGGAAAAGTTACCTGGCAAGCTCGTATTACAAGCCTCAATATGATATTCCAAATAAATACGTATTTTTTAGTTTAAAAAAGGTTACGTACTCACTAGAAAAATTTATTTTGTATTCATTTTTTTGCATCGTAACAACACACATATTTTTTGAGCACATTCTTTTGAATGCGGTCTAGCTATAGAATTATATATATACTAAGGCGGCGACCGCCAGACTTAAGTCAAAGTATTAGTAGTAAGTAGTAGTATTGAATTATTTTCTCTACGTGTACACTGTAGTAGGTAATAAGTTTTGGATATTATGACAATTGAGTTCGTGAGATTTTGGCTGATAAAGGTAATACAGTTACCAAAAAATGATTAATTGAGACATCAAAACAACTATCCTGATATATATAGACAGTATTGAACATGTTAACTTATATCTTAGAATATTTCACATAGACAATAATTTTGAAAAATATATAACAATAATGATGATGTAGACTAGTGATGGGTCCGCTCTGTACTCACTACTACAATGTAGTATTACATTACATTGAAGTGCACACTTCGCACGTTTTGAAGTGTAGTGCACACTACAAACACCAAAGTTATTGAAAGTATAAACATCAAATAGTATACTTCATTTCAAAGCGAACACTACAAAGTACATACACTTAAAAGTTATCGAAAGTATGAGAAACATACTTTAAATTTGGGACCGAATAAGGAAATTTTTGGGAATTTGATGTAGCGAAACGAAGAAACTTCTAGAAACTGTAACAACCCCCCCCCATGGTTTGAAAATTTTTTGGAATCGAATGAAGAAATCTGGCTGGCAACTTTTTATTTTTTAGGTCGCCAAATGTCGTCATTTATCTTTTTTTTTGTTTTAGCTTGCCAAATTTTTATTTGGGAAAAAAATATTTACTTCACTAGTACTATTTTGTAGTACAATTACTTCATTTCATTACTTCACTTCATTAATATTACAATTACTTCATTACTTCACTTCATTTACTTCACTTCATTTCGTAGTACTACAATTATTTCACTTCAAGTCGTTTTTACTACAATTGTAGTGTACACTTTGTAGTCTTCAAACTGGTGAACGTGTATGTGTTGTAGTCTTCATTTTGAAATGTAGTTTTTCCCTTCGCTAATGTAGACTAGTAAATATTTTTCTCGTTTTAAAAAATATTTCGAGAAGGCCAGCATGACTATACAGTCATGCTGTCATTTTATACAAAATGAAGTGGATCCCGCGCATATAAAGTACCAGCATATTCTGAACTCGTTACTTGGCGAAAGAGCCGATCAATTTAGAAGCCAGGAACAGACAATTAAAAAATCAAGTATCCGAACGCAGCAGTCTACAGTACTTTGTGCAATTAAATAGTTCCCGAAGGATACAAATTGATGGTTTCGAGATGAACTTGGAGACAACATCTGGGATCGAGTGTTTATCGACTTGAGTTCGAACCTTGGGAATCTGGAAAAGAATCGTTGAAGAACGAAGAAGATTGCCACGATCAGGAATTTGAAGTGCTGGAACCGATTACCAGACTCTTTAAATTTAAATACCCTGAAGAGTTTAGCGATGGTTCACAACTTTTCCCTCTCCGTCCTTTTGTGAGATCTAATTCTCAGCGTAACACAGTATAAAAATTAATTAAAAAAACGACTGGCAAATAGATTCAGTAGCGCTTCTTTGTCCCCGTTGTGTACAAAATACAAACATTCAATTAAAGATTTATCAAATGTAAATCACTAATGTAAAGAAACATTATTTTTTATATAATCACTAATAATTGCTTGTTTGTCTACCGGTTTCGAGACATAACCCGTCTCTTTGTCAAGACAACCACTCCACTAGCATGTAAATAACACTACACACCACAACATAGTATTATATACACACCAACACCTTCACAAAATACTGCGTGTTACCCTAACTAAAGGCCAACGTGCACTTAATTTCCTATCAAAAAGGAAGAGAGAGGTAGTGGGGTCTATAGGGGTGTTGACAAATCTTGGGTCTTACCTGATAATTTTCAATCATACAAAGGACTGTAGGGAAAATTGATTTAATTTAATTAAATGAAATTACCATTTTTTTACTAGTGCTGCAAATGTCACAAAATTATGGATATTTCTAAATTCACATTTAAAAAAAAAGACACGACCCTTGAGTTAATATTTGAATGCAGTCAGTTTAATACTTCACCTGTCGATTAGAGTTTTCGACACTCTCTAAACTTGAGTACTTAGTACAGTATAAAAGGTAGACGTTAGGTTACTCCAAATGGTTTATACAAAGTTTTTAGTTGATTATGTCCAACAACAAAGTTAACACTATTAACTTAAAATATATCTTAATATAAAATAGAGCATAAAGTTTCTCAGACAGGTGCGAAATTAGTGTGCATAAAATAGAACTATAAATGTATAGTTTTATTTTATATTTTATATTTCGCGGCTAGAAAACCAAAAGCCGTTAATGATGATTTCATACCTTACAGGAGTGAAAAACAATATTTGGTCAATCTAATTTTGTCAATATTTATTTAATATTCAAATGATTTTCATATGTGCTTTGATAAACAAATATGAAAATCGTTTAATAATAAATTAAACATTTACAAAATCCGATTGAAAGAACTTTATTTTGCTCTCCTATAAAGTTCGAAATAATCACTAACTTCCATTGGCTTTCTACCTTCAATATATATTTATTTATACTTACCATTCGGGTGAGCCGAAAGGATAGAACGCCACATTTTTCTGTCCTGAATTACACCTCTCGCCTCATCCACATTCATACATCTTCATTCAAGCTCGACGGTTGTTGAGGCTTCTAAAGGGACCATCTTCCGGTATCTGTTTAATTCCTCTCTTTCTGGCATTGTCAACACTTGCATAATATATATATTTATTACCATTCTTTTCTCATTTATCGCTCAATATGCCCAAACCACCTGAGCGACCCTTTTTTTATTTATGTTAGAGTAAAGAATGAGGATATTAGGAATGAATTTATTTATTTAGTACATAAAATAAAACTATGATAGTGTTTTCATTTATCTCCCACAATATAATATTAACAAATTAATAATAAATTGAATGATTTTTAATAAAGATAAATTATAAAGCTTTTTTATACGTGTGGATGTTCTTACGATGGAATTGGTGAACGTTGCATTGTGTAGAGGGATCACTTAATCCAGCTCACACAGGCTATAAACCCTGGGCCATCGTACAAAAGACTTCCATACATGTTTCTCATATAAAAACTGATAAATTTATCTAAAATTAAATAATAATCCCGCAGTGAATAAATCCAGTAATAGGCATGATGACAGATTTTGAAATAACCTTCTGTAATGTAGGTGCACGTATATTTTTACCGAAAATAATATAATTTCAGTAATAAACTAAGTTTTTACGCAAATAATTGCATTTTCATCTATCTATTTTTAAAATCGCGCCAAAACACCCGCAGGTGACATGGCATCTATGTGACGTCAAGCCTCAGTAAACATTGCATTGTGTCTATGACAACAGTTTAAGAGACACGGTGATGGTAGACGTGACGTTATTCACTCTGGTCGGTATTTCAGTGAAAATGGCGGATTGCACAATTTTATACTTTTCTTTTATTGAAAATCTTATTTTCTCAACATGTATATTAAAACTGTCATCAATCATTTTGTAGAATTTCTTTCATTTATTCTTTAATACTGTCATCATGCCTATTGTGTTCTCAGAATATACATAGGTCTACAAATACTGCTAAATTATTAAAAAATATTTTATTAATCAATTAGAAAAGACGTACAGAAAAATCAAATTAACGAAAAAATACTTTAATTGCTACCGGGATTCGAATCAAGGGACCTCTTAGTTTATAAGATACATTTTTGCTGAAGTTTGTTATAATATACATTATTGCTGAAATTTTATAATTTATCTAGTAGTTAAATTTAATTGATTTTTAATAATATTTTGTTAACGTTTACATGCTTTACTAATTTCTAATGATTATAAATAATTATTCAATTTCAAACCAAAATTATTTATGTGTAAAATAGAAAGTATTAAATTTGATTATTTTCTAATAAATTAATTGAAAATTTAGAAAAAAACATAATTATTCAGATATTTTGATATTTTGACATTTATAAAACACCCTGACGATGGAAAGATTTTTACGAAACATTATTTTTTATAAAAATTTATTACAAATACATTTTTTTTCAATAAAGATAGAGACAGTTTCTTATAATGGATATTTCTCTTCTACGTGAGTGACAAAAACTCGTATGTAGGAGAGGAGTATCATTACATTTTAAATATATTATTCTAGAAAATTATATAGTAAATTGTATACACAAATTAGTAATAAGTAGGTGGCTTATATATATAATAAAATAAAAATTTAATAAACTCTGAAGGTATTTTTTAAGGTTTTTCTTAAATACCTCATAATTTTTTTCAATCCTCATTACAACAGGCAATTCGTTAAACCATTTCACACCTCTAAATGTGTAATAATGCTGAACAGTTGTAGTATGTATCACATGGATATGCAATTTACCAAGTTTTATATTTCTGCTACTTGGCACTCTTTGGGTCAGCTCTTTATTACTGTGAAAACTTTTATAAAGATGAAGAATGCAATTTTGTTTATAAATACTATGTAATGTGGGGACTTGTAGTTTATTAAAAAGGTATATTTTGTCGGATAATAATTAGGTTTTTTAAGAATGATCTTTATAATTAATTTCTGGGCAACTTCTAAAGATTTCAATGTGGTGTTGAAAACTGACTTCATCAGCCTTCGTCTTTCCACTGCTGGATTTAGGCCTCTTCCTTATTTTTCCATTTTTCCCTGTTGTTGGCTAATTGTAGCCATTTATTTCCCCCCACAGCGACAATATCATCGGCCCATCTCTTTTGAGGTCTTCTGATGCCTCTTTTATTTTCCCAAGGTCTCAATTTTAGAACTGTGGCAGGCCATCTTGTAGTATCCTGTCTTGCAACGTGTCCTGCCCATTGCCATGTTAGCTTCGCTACACGATCCATGTTATCCATTACTCTAGTTCTGCGCCTAATTTCGTCGTTTCTAATTCTATCTCTTAGGCTTACTCCAAGCGTAGATCTCTCCATGGATAAGTAGATTAAAACAAATAATATATTTATTTTTTTAATTTGTTTAATAATTCACAGAACTTCGTTCTGAAATTGAGACTTCACAATAATAATGAGTTTTCTTTAATAGCTAAATTATTGTTGTTTTCTGACAAAAACAAATTCATTTCCTTTAAATACCGAAATATCGGCTCAGGTTAATATTGCGGCGCCGACGTATCGGCCCGAGGGTTAATGTATCGAGCAGACGGCGCCGGTCGCGTAATGCGCAAGCCACCGACGACCGCAGTAACCGCCCGGCGCGGCGCCGACAAAGTAGGGATGATCGATATTAGAAAAACATCGATGTTAACATCGATTCAAAAGTATCGATATGAGATAAACATCGAAGGAGAAACATCGATGTCCAAAAACATCCATGTTCTTGGGGAGCAAAACAAACAATCTCTTTTTACTCCCTTTATATTAACTCGTGGCGGTCTGCTTTCTTGCCGGCTTGCTGGGTGAAAAAACTTTGGATCGATTTTTAACCCTTTTCCCGTGATCCAATCGAGCTGAAACTTGGCAAGTAGACTCGTGGCGACGATCAAGGAGATCTATCAAATTTTTGTTAAAAAAAATTAATAATTATAGTATAATTTCGGATTTTTAGAAATTTTATTGGTTTTTTCAAATTGGAATCGTTAGAACAGTTTGATTAGCAACGGCAGCCCGATAACGTCGCGGAATATTTTCTAAATTTTAATTACTCAGTCGGTATCCATAATAGGTACTTCACTACGAATGTCGAAAATCTAAATTGACTGACAAATGTTTTTAGAAATTAATCTTCAAAGCATGGAGTGTCTTATCAAAGCTCAAAACATCTGATATTTTAGAAATATATTAAATTACTGTAAGTTTAGTGTTATGTTATATGTTTTAATTCGTCTTTAATTGTTGTTATATTTTACAAAGTAAGGGAGTATTTTAAAAACTTGGTTTTTATGGGTTATTTTTTTATTTATCATATATTTAAATAAGTAGGTATTTAGGAAAAATGAATAGTCTCAGTATTTTTTGCAAAAAAATTAGTTTTGTTAGAAGTGCTCATTTTAATCTATTTCTCTGTTGGTATAGATGTTAACCAGCTTTTGAAAAAAGTGTTAGTCTCCTCTTAGTACCTATAGTATGCAAATACAAAGTACAATTTCACTGGACAAAGTAATAGAATTCGATAGAATAAGGATTTGCGACACCTGTTATTTCGTTTTGGAAGTTTCATTATTTTAATTTTTTTTAAAAGTCAGTCTTCTAACACTCGCTTCCGCATTTACGAGAAGAAAAATTATAATTTAAAAAATCGCGTCAATTGATTGAAGTTGACAGATTTTTTTTAGTGGCTTAGGGCCAGTTGTTTAATCAGGAATAAGAGTAATAGTTAAGAAAAAGGCACAGATTTTTGCATTTTCCAGCAATCAAAACACCCTTTTCGTAAAAATCTATGCTTTTTGCTTAACTCTTACTCTAATTTCTGATCAAACAACCGGCCTTTAGGGTGTATCGATGTTCGATGTTTATCCATTATCGATGAATATCGATCATCCCTACGACAATGGCCCGACAGGGATTTGCACTCGACGTCGGCGGAGGCCGCATTGCGAGGCGAACGAGCGTCAAACATTACCCCATGTCCATCCGTTGCTCACAGATGGAAAACTCAATGGGAAATTGATACATTTAACCGAATACATGCGTCAAATTCCTCCTAGTATCATCAACAAATGAAACACAAAAAAAATGATAAAATTTTATTTTTTGCACAAATTCACTGGACTGGTTCTTAAGTCAACACTGAATTCGCACTAGTCACTCGAGAATCTTCCACTTATAAGTGAGATACTTTATTACGTTTTCTTCTGTGATTGCACTTATTCACTATCGAACGCCCGGTAAGTGCAGTTAGGTATAATTCATACCAGTCGCCACTTTCGCTATTTATGGAATCGCCGAACTATCGAATGGTCGACTGTCTTCTAAATCTTTATACAAATTTCTAATGATTCTAAAAAGTTCAGATCGATGGAAAATCGTGTGTTATTCTTTCTGTTTCTACAGTCTCGTATTACTAATTTATTTTTATTCAGAATATATTGAGTGTGTTAAAAAATTTCAAGGACAAAATACTGAATTTTTAAGTTATTTGTTTTAATTATAATCTTTAATATATCTTATTTATTTTTATTTCATTTCAATATTTACAAGAAGCAATATAAAAATTATTAAAAATTATCGCAGTACTGTACCACTAGAAGAATCTGTGTTGCGACAGGCAAAGTTTACGAGAAAGTACGCAACTAGTTAAATTAAAATAAGTCAAATATATACAGAATTTGATTGTGCAAGCACAAGCTACTAGTTATATTAAAATGAGTCAAATATATACAGGATTTGATTGTGCAAACCCAAGCAACTAGTTATATTAAAATGAGTCAAATATATACAGGATTTGATTGTGCAAACACAAGCAACTAGTTATATTAAAATGAGTCAAATATCTACAGGATTTGATTGCGCAAACATCTTTGTTGTAGGTAGAGATAATGAGCGATTAATTAACGATGAAATTGCAACCTTCATCACCCCGCATGTATCGTACCGTGAGTACCTTAGTGTACTAAGTAAAAAATATTTTTTTTGATTAATAATGCAGTTTTAATCAGCATAAGTCAAAAATATATTTTTTTGATTAATAATGCAGTTTTAATCAGCATAAGACCTCAAAAGAGATGGGCCGATGATATTGCCGTTGTGATGGGAAAGAAATGGCTACAATTAGCCAACAACAGGGAAGAATGGAAAAATAAGGAAAAGGCCTGTATCCGGCAGTGGAAAGACGAAGGCTGATAAAGAAGAAGAAGAAGAAGAATCAGTATTTTCAGTTTGCTTCACTAAAGTAAAATATATTTTTTTAATAGGTTGACCGATTTACTTACTAATACTTAAACTATGTTTACTTACTAATACTTATTGAGATATAATATGGTAATGCATCAATGTGACGTAAATTTTTGGTGCATTCGTATAGTATATTGATTTGATATTTTTATGATTGTTTTTGATATAAATTGTTCTTGTTTTTTTACATTGAGCGGCTTTTAGACTTGCTGACTCGCATTAGCATTGTTTTACATACTAATTATATAATGGCATGCTTTTATATTGGAATAAAAACAATAAACATGAATATTTTAAATGCATTACAGTATTTATCTAAAATCATTACTGTAGCATCGGGAAATTTAAAAAAATGTTGATTTATTGTACAGTTTTTGCGTTTGAAATAACCTAAATACTTGTGATATTCAAAAAATTCTTTAACGATTAATTGCAAATTAATTTGTGACTCCAAACACTGATATCTCGAAACTATATTTTTTTAATTAATATACTAAGGTAATTACGGTGCGATATGAAGGTGCTCCTGTGGCGATGTGGTTTACCAGAGTATTAGTAAGTCGGTAAATATACCCGATGAGTTTGCTGGAACAATGCAACGTCTTTGAGGCGACGAACGGGAAGCTCTCGATAAAGGAGCTGTAACGTTTTTCAAACTACAATGAAAATCTTCTTAAATGCGGTGCTCGTATCATTTCAAAGTACGTAACTTCGTTGATTAAATTAAAATATTAAATACGGGAATAAATATAAGATACGGGACACCAATTGGGGAAACAATGTTTATTGAAATACAAGAATACCAGTTAAGAAAGTTCAAACATATTTCAAAACAAAAAAAGAAGGCATAGGTATGATAAACTAGAATATAATAAAATATTCCACAATACATGGGGCTCTAAAGGCTTTTGAACTACACTGCCTGGCACAGGCAAAATCGTCTCTGGCACTATGGCCTTTATCCATACTAGGTGTTGATAACGCATGAAGTGGCCATTTCATCACGTGATACATCCTTGGAGGTTAATAAGTTGAAGTGAATACTGCTGGTTTTGTTTTTTTACAGAATGAGGATATTTCTTTTAAAAGTGATTTGTAAATATGACTTTGGAAGGCATAGAGCTATATTCCTTATTAAATCTAGAATTCAGTATAATCATAACGTCATAACACCAACGTGTCATCGCTTATATACCTAAATGTTGGTTCGCGAATGTTCGATTAGTTTCTCCATACTTCTAGTGATTATGGTTTCTTCCTGGAATAGTGAAGATATTCATGTGAACTGTTTGAGACTTGAGTGAGAGATAATATGACACTTGTGACAATATAATGAAATAAAACTCATTCATACCTAGACGTATTACACGGGCACAAATGCATACTTTTTCATAAACATACAAGGTGTGATCAAAAAATGTCGTGAAGGAATTTTTATAGCAGCAACTACTGTCGCTACATTGATGCGAAGTATCGATCCCGGTAGCCTGCTCCTTCGATAATAATAGTAACAAGTAAGAACAAGTTGCGACCTATCAAGCCACTTCTAGAGCACGGAGAGTAAGGACATGTTTACCGTGTCTGTCGCGCATCATGGATTTCTAACAACGCATGTTTTATTTCAAGTTGCAAAAGAGTACCAGAGAAGCTCATAAAATGTTACAATCAGTATACGGCGATAATATGATGACCATGAAGAATGTTCACAAGTCGTGTAAGTGATTTAAAAGCGGAAATGAGTCTGTTCAAGACGAGCAAAGGTTTGGGACGTCCTTTAACCTCAGAAACAGAGAAAAGCGTGCAAAAAGTCTCAAAAATGGGCAAAAAAGAAGGTCTTACAGGCGATTAGCTATTCAAGAGCTTGCCGAAGAACTGAACATCTGAACATCTCGATAATTTGCAAATGAAACGAGTGAGTGCTGCATCACGATAAAGCGCCGAGCCATATCTCGCTTCTGATCCGCGAGTTATTGGCCGAAAAAAATCCTGTGTGTCCACATTCGCCTCACTCCTCGGATTTAGCACCATGCGACTTCTGGGTCTTCCTAAAAATAATACCATGCTGAATGGACAATTTTTCGACACCATTCCCGGCATTGAGAAGGCCACGACAGAGCAGTCGAAAGCCCTTCCGAAAGACGCCTTCTAAAAATGCTTCCAATCATGGAACCACCTTTGGGATAAGTGCGTCGCCAGCCAAGAAGAATACTTTGAAGTAGATTTTTTTCAGGACGACCACGGAAGACGTGGCGTGACCAGATTAACCAGATGCTGGAAATGGTCCTGGTAGAAGCCTGAACAACCGTCGAGCTTGCATGCGAAGATGAATGAATGTAGAGGAAGCGAAAGAAAACCCCTATGGGGAAACGGCATGATGGTAAGTTAGTTAGTTAGTTAGTTCATTTAATTTATTTTTTAATAGTTGTTTGATTTCTGTAGGAATATTATTAAGATTTTTTTATTCCTAAATATTGGTAATTCTGTTGATATTGTTTGGTACTGCACTTTGGTATTTTAAAGTTATTTTGATATCTTAAATATGTGTTTGTTTAGAATAATTTAATGTTGTGTTCTTTCAACATTTAAATAATTGACATTTTTTATACATATTTTCTATTTTATTTTCATTCAATTTTGAAAAAAGTGTTCGGGTTGCAATGGTTGATATTTTTTAGAATTATTTTAATCATTGTTCTCTGTACTAATTTAACTGAGTTTATTATGTTATCGTACGCTTCTCCCCATTCAATGAATCCATATTGGAGTAGGGAATACAGTAGCATTATACTATTTTTTTATATTCCCTACACTTAATATGTTTCTTAATCAAATGAGATTACGTTAGATTTGTCATAAACATATTTCATCTTTGTAATTTCATTTTTCACCGTATTTTTTTATCACACCTCGTACGTAAACAAAAGTTCTAAACAGAATGATAAGTGTTTATAATTATTAATGCTATTTTGCTCTTAGTCCAAGACAATAGTTTGCCAAAAGAGCGGAGAACAGATTATCTGCATGTCCAGTTATGTTTAAGTTTTTACACAACTACTTTAGCCAATTTTCGTAACCCTCAATTTTTACCAAAATCTAATCGCGTCGTCACAGCGCACGCCTCGGCCATTTTGTCGTCCAGAATATTCGAACATTTCGTGGGGAAAATCGTGCCAATTTACGAACAGACCTGTGTACATAAGGACGTACCCTACACACACGTACATAACGCTTGCATTAATTGACGTGCCGGTCACCCGATCGAAATGCGGTGCCCAGTCTAGTAGATATTATTTCACAGTCGAGATTTTAGTATAATCGGGTTAGCGCGAGGGTAGCCGTGCGTAATAGAGGGGTAGTTAGTAGGTATAGTACGTGTGACTGAAACACGTTTCGCTTTTTTTCTCTTTAATTTCAACTAGCTGTGCCTGCATGGCTTCGCACGCGTAGATTTTTAGTACACTGTTTGAATCGTCGTAGAACTTTCGTGAACCTTCTAGAACATTCTCCTTCCAGAACTTTCAAGAAATTTATAGTATGTACAAAAACCTTCTAGACACGCCGACACATTTCGCCACTCAGTTTAGAACCTTATAGAACTTTCGGGAATTTTATAGAACCTTCTCCTTCCAGAACTTTCTAGAACAGGTTTTTATGGAACCTTCTAGACTCACCGACACAGACGGCGCGCCTATTTTGAAACATTTTGAAGTATTTGCGGCCTTCCCATAACAAAACAATGTGCTAGAAAGCACATTTTTGTCACCCACTCCCACCCACGCACAACCACCCTCACCAAACTCGCATATTTTCGATGTGACACCAAGAGCTATCCACCACCATAACCACCGGTGGGTAGTTATTCGTGGCCGGTTGTGGAGAAAACTTGGCGGGTAGGGAAACACGGGTTTCTTTTTATATATATATATATATTTATTATCAACAACCGTAGAACATGTATGAGAAATGTATCACGTGATAAAACCGAAGCAAAAGTGGTATGCCAATACAGAAAAATGTGGCGTTCTATCGAAAGAAAGGAAAACAGCGTGGTAGTTAGAGCAATAGTTAAAATGCTTAAGAAACATAGTTTTCTCATAGTAATAACATATCACTTCTATAATATCAATTTTTTGTTAGAAAATGACAATAATATATAATTAATCATATTCTATCTTAGCAACATCTCACGTATAAATTGTAAAACGGCACGAATCGCTCTTTAAGGGAGGATTTCCTAAATTTTAAGAATGTCTAACACGATATGGTAAAAATTAAATACATATTTCAAAAACGGCGAAATATTTTTTCATCCCTGGGAGTAAAACAACCCCGAAGCAAAATTGATCCTCAATAGGTTCCCGTATATAAATAATGAAGCATTACAGGCGTCGGTGGATTCAAATTCAATTTACCGTCAAGGAAATCCACCTTGCCTGTGAATGTTCACCCAGCGCAAAAGCCAACACTCGACTCAAGATGTGTGAAGACGTCTCAGAACAGAGCAGGTCCACGGCGGGGCCAGCCTCCAAGGAAGCTGCGAGCCCTGCGACAAAAATTATTTTTGTATTTTTTAAATTTTTCGTATTTTGATCAAATTATTTAAAAAAATTGTTAACGAGAACACTTGGGCTTACAGATTCAATCATAAACATAAAAAATAAATTATAATCATGGTTTTAAGAATTTCCAAATGATTCAATGAAGTCGATAAATAAAAAATCAACAAATAAGAAAATGAAATCAATAAATAAAGAATCAACAAATAAGAAAGTGAAATCAATAAATAAAGGATTTTAGGAACTTAGTCAAGTAGGACAGGTAAAGGATTGATAACAAGGATTAACCTGATTCCTATACCACAAACCTCGGTCTAGTTAAAGAGATAGTCAGCCGTATAATGTATAACATCGTAATGCCATCAATTTTGACGTTTTACGTTTGAGAGGTTTGAAATTAATGAATCAAGCAGAAAACGTTATACAATTTGTGAGTAACTTTAGGTTTATTTGATTGAATTCATTAATTTCAAACATTTCAAACTTAAAACGTCAACACTGATGACATTGCAAGATACTGAAATAATAGATGCGTGCAGTGAGAATAAGAAGCGTGACTTTTATTTAAACATATTTGTAAAAAACAATCGAAATTAAAAAATTATTAATATTATGAAATATTAAAATCGGAATAATATGTAAATTATTGTGATAGGAATACATATCTATTATTTTCAAAGTATATGCTTAGTTTCAAAGTATATTGCTCCTTGTTCTTGTGATAATTCTCACTGCACACCCCTGCGAAGTAACAATATTGCTATAAACAGTTTGGAATCAATTGAAATCCTAAATAATTTAAATTTTCAGAAAACACTAATAAACAAAATCACATTCTATCAAACGTCTTTGATCCTCAATTTTTTTTCCTCTAAGGACCAAAAAAATCTTTCTTACTACGCGACCCGCTACCCTGATTTGAATTGTTGATAAAATTCTGTATTTACATTAGTTATTAATTAATTACAACTGATAATGAGAGGGCCTGCTATAGAAGTGATAAATATAACTCAAGATGTGAGTATTACAAAGTTTAATTTAGAGTT
Organism: Agrypnia vestita; assembly: GCA_016648135.1. NCBI lineage: Eukaryota > Metazoa > Arthropoda > Insecta > Trichoptera > Phryganeidae > Agrypnia > Agrypnia vestita. Next base: position 52,378 of record JADDOH010011753.1, read on the forward strand.
AATTAAAATAGGAAATAATTATTCAATGATTGATCAAAAGTATAAACATTTTCCGAATCGAAAATACTGAACACCGCGTTTATTTCAACATATCAAATGCTCTTTGATTCTAATGTAAATAAATAATATATTCATGTTTTGGGATAATTGTAAGTAAATTTAACATTATGGAATGTGAGAATATTAAATATTTACAAATTGTGATTGAGTTTCTATGATTTTTTTTTATAAATAAGTAAATTTATTTGTTCAATGCATTCAGCATCATAAAATTCTAGTACAATTATTTTTTTAAACGTCTACATTGAGAGACATTTAAATTAATGAGAGGAATGAAAAATAAAAAGAGAATACAGAGTATAAATTTAAACAACAAGTTTTATAACATTTATCTATACTAATATTATAAAGAGGAAAGATTTGATTGTGTGTTTGAATTGAATAGGCTCCGAAACTACCGGACCGATTTGAAAAATTCTTTCACATTCAGAATCCTACATTATCCCTGATGAACATAGGCTATAGAATATTTTCAAAAATGTTAGGGATCCGTATGAAAACTTCGATAATGTAACCCAACGTGTGAAAAAATTACGAAAAAAATCTTATATTGCGTACGCTGCGGAAATTATTGCCAATAGAGCAAAGTAATGTACTACAGTTTTATAGAGGACATTAATATTTACAAAAAGGTCTGCAATACCATATATCCAAGTATTACAGTTATGTTACAATAACTTATGTTAACATTAGATGGAAACATTGTTTTTTAGAGAACAGCGGACCCTTTATTTTCCCTCACAAACTTATTTTTTACTTAATTCTTAAACCGTGCAACGCCGGGTATGACCAGCTAGTGTATACATAAGAGTGATTATAAATTAAATACTGATATTACATTGAATTTCATCAACTCAATGGCTGCACCATAAAAAGAAAAACAATTCTATGAAAAATGCTCAATATTTGAAAGATAATAAATTATTTGAGTTTAAAATAATGGTATCAACTTAATATTATCGCTTTTTTACCAAAACGTATAAAATATACTGTAATAGGCAAATTTCACATTTTTAATACAATAATCTTTATGCTGGTATAAATTAAAAGCATAAAATGATTTTGTAATTAAATATTTTAAACCAAAACACTTAATTTCACTAGTCACTAATACGTGTGTCATAATTGTATGATAACCAGATGTGCAAATGTAATACTATGGTATTTTACTTACTAGACCAAATACGCGAATTGATAGGTCACGACCAATCATATGCTTATTAATAGAGTCGTAGTTTCAAAGATGTTTTATAATAAAAATTATAAATGAAAAAATTATCCCGCATTATTGATACTGATTCACAGAATATAATTAATATTTATGAATCTATTTTAAATTTTCCCTTTTAAGCCCGTGTGGTTAGGTACATAAAAAGTTAATAATTACTTCTATTACCTACACTAATATATAAAGATGTAATGTTTCTAAGTTAGGATGTACGAGGTAATCTCTAAAACTACTCATCCGATTTCAAAAATTATTTCACCAATATTTAGATTGAACTTTCAGGGTGTATATAGGCTGTATATATCCCGTTAAAATAAAATGGCTTTTTATTTTAACGGGATATATATATAAAGTCGATGGAAAAACGGTTAAGCGATGTGTTTTTTACGAACGCTGCCTTAACGGTAAGAGATATTTAAATATTTTCTATATAGAAGTTGCAGAACTCAAAAAGTTCTATAAAAAAGTCCGCGAAGACATGTATTTATATGTTAAGGTTGATACACAAATTGATAAAATATGACTAAAAATGCAATTTTTTGCGGTCTTTCAGATCCGACTGCTGAAACCGACAAAAGAACATTAGATAAATGTATATATTTGCACCGGGGCGTACTTTCTACCCCGTGCCGCGTTACTTGACGCGCTCGCCCGCTGGGGACCAGACAAACAGACGGTCGCCGCCCATGAGCCGCACGAGCAACTCGAGAAAACTAACAATAATATTTTTCAAACGAATACATAAGTCATTTTATGAGATTTAGAAGAGCGCTCTTGTTTCAGTTGAATGGAAATTATTATATTGGGTCGAATTAAGACTCTCATGAATCATTAATAAGTAATTAGTAAGTAATTTAAGAATTGATCTAAAATACCTTTCAACCCATAAAAACCGAGTTTTAATTATACTCCCTTTCTTTGTAAAATATAACAACAATTAAAGACGAATTAAAGCATATAACATAACACTAAACTTACACTAATTTAATATATTTCTAAAATGTCAGATGTTTTGAGCTTTGATAAGACACTTCATGCTTTGAAGATTAAATTCTAAATACATTTGTCAGTCAATTTAGATTTTCGACAGTCGTAGTGAAGTACCTATTATGTATACCGACGGAGTAATTCAAATTTAGAAAATATTCCGCGACGTTATCGGGCCGCCGT
>JADDOH010011754.1:0-22370 GCA_016648135.1 Agrypnia vestita
ATATATATATAGATATATATATTTTTTTATTAAATTTATTTGGTAAATGAACAAACTTAACAGTGTATTCAATATAATATAATTAATACACATATATTACACGCTTACCCACTTTTAAATGAGAATTTATTCTCGTGTTTAAAAGTGGGGGCATTGTCATATATGTATATATCTATTATTATTAAAATTGTTAGTGTAAGACATTAGATTTAATAAGTAAGATATAGACAAAGAAACATTAAATAAAGTTATTAAAATTAAGACATTCAATTAAGTAAGTAAGATATAAAGAATACAAGAATACAAAAATGTGAGACATTACATTAAGTAAATAAGATATACATAAGGAAACATTAAATTAAGCTATAAAAATTAATAATTAAGAAGGTATTGTAATAACATTTAAAAGTATATATAGATTGGATTTTTTCATTGCGTTATTTTGATGGTTTTTTGTAGAAGATTTTTCAATTTAGTCTTGAATTTTCTATAATTTTTTTCCGTCTTCATTTCATTGGGAAGAGCATTAAAGTATGATACTCCTTGATAAGAGAAATAGTGTTGGGCTATGCTAGTATTACATTTAGGTATCAAAATATTTCCAGCTGATCTCGGTCTATTACTAAATTGTTTCTTCTTCTTCTATTTCTAAGTTCTATTATTTGTATACTTTTTGTGAATTTGAAGTATAGTAAAGTTCTATTATTGATATACATTTTGTGAATTTGAAGTATCGCAAATTTTTTTATAGATTTGATTAATATTTGGGACGTTAAAATTTTTGAAAAGTTCCCTTGTTGGGAATATTGAGGGTTTCCTCAAAATCACTTTGATAATTACTCTCTGAACTATGTCTACTGGTAGTATATTAGACTTAAAGGTTCCACCCCAGCCAACTATACCATACTATAGTATGGACTGGCAAACGCAAAGTATACCACCTTAAGCATGTTTATTGATAAGATATTTTTACACAACATTTTTAAATTTTATACTTTTCTACTTTCACGCCAAATATTTTATATTTCCATTATTACTATTACTGCCACAATAACCAAGATAGAATTCGCGATACCCACACGAATGGCAAACCAACTTTTGACGAGGAGACGGAAACAGATTATCATTCTCATTTCATCCTTCTGATATCATATAAGTACGTATCACATCACAAAATTATTAACATGTATACACGTCATAATGAATAGAAAATAAATCGTGTAGCAACAATACTGTCACATAAATCAATTACATATGTGCCTACTGTTTGGCATTTTGTTCTTAAGTGTTCTTACTATCTTTCTTTGTGGGGACCCGAGATAACAATGCCATAAATTGCCTTTGGAATGGGTTCTCAAAACTCTACATTTTTCGTTGTAGCAACATACTCAAACTAAAGAATAACTTAGAATTGGAATATTCCAGTAGAATAAAGTTTAATGAACTGAAACAATTATATTTGCATATATTTTTTCTCTTTTAACTGTGTTTTGTTTTTATTGTTTTTTTTTTGGTTTATTATTTTTTATTTAAAATAAAATGTTTTACGTAAGTTTTTTTGTACTTTGTATAATATTGTAAAAGCAATATAAGACGTTGATAATAAATTATGAATCAAGAATTTTCTATTAATAGTCACGATGAATTTCTTTAACTGAGAGGACTTTCGACGTCACGAATATCTCGGAGCGATGCAGATAATTTCTTAACTTTTATATATATATAATGATAAAATAAATATTTGGTTGAATTTTATAACTCTGTTAATTACTAGCGCAGACAAACTGTTTTTAACTTTAACTTGCAGTCACGTCATTTCTCTGAGGGTATGCACAGAGGCAGATATAGAAATTCATCGAAATAATGATAAGGCCTTAAACATACAAACACCACTTATTACATCCCCCCTTCTTACCATACTAGCCCCTCCCAGCAACCACTTTCACTTTCCGCCTGCCCCTCCCCCACTCCTGACAACTCCCGCCCCTATGTAGTAGATAAAATGTCTTCTAGTCTTAAGTTAGTATATTACTGAAGATGATGCAGTAAGCATCGAAAATGTTTTAATTAATTTATTTAATTAAACTGTCATTGTGTGAAGTAAACAACGTTGTGTTCTATTCATAGTTATTTACAATGAACTTCCACAAAGTTAATCACGAAAATTTCGAAATATTAATACACTACATTACTATTGTCCTGACACACGACTCTCGCCTCGTGCATATTCATATACATATGTGGGGTATAAAACCAAAAAAAAATTAATGCAATCATCGACAATTTATAATTTACTGAATTTGAGATTTCATAGGACTCACTGCCTAAAATTTATAGAAAACATGATAAGGGATAAACACATAAAATCTAGAATTCAGCACATTTTAATTTATTCATCCCCGGTAACTACATCGAAAACATTTTTTTAATTTTTTGGATATTGCTACTTTTGCTTTTATACCCCTTATTATACCTTCTTATTAATTATTGAAGCTTTCTACAGGACCATATCCCAGAATCTGATTTATCTGGTCTTCCGTAAACGTCGTATATTTCTAATGTTAACACTTTCCTCGTACATCTTTCTCACCATTTTCTCCTCGTTCATATATTCTACCTGAGCACACCACCTCAGTGATACTTTTTCAATTATATTTATTATTTTTTTGAAATCAGCTTTACATTCCTTTTGCATAATTTATTCCTTCTATATTCTATTCTGAATGTTTTTTCCACGTGAGAGGAAATGAGATTACTTGGGCGTTAACTATGTACACGAAGATGGAAGGTTTTAGATTCCGTAAGAAAATTTAAACAGATTTTAAAATATTGAAATATATATACAAACATTTCGTCACATAGTTTGGTTTTGCGGATCACAGTAGCGCCACTAGATGATCCGAATCATCAAAATTTTAGGCCGAAAGAGAAAATGTTTTCATTATATTTTTTACGACCGAATAAATGTCTATAAAAAATCCACCGCTTCCCAACCTTTGCTCATCTGAGCGGATTTAATTATCCGAGAACACCAAATCACCCCAGCGTTGTTAAGCCGTAATTACCGAAAATTCTGAATGCCCCCAAACCTCTCATCTCCACTCAAGACCCACCCTCCAAGGCGCACAAAGGAGAACTCTTACATATAAAAATTGTAATTGTAACATTTTTTTACATAATCTTAACAACCAGACACCCATGGCATATTTAAAAATGCTTGTCCTTACAATCATATTTTCATTTAACATCTATTAAAAAAAATTTAAGAATATTACAAATATACAATATTTTTACTCCCTTTCTTTTAACTCGTAGCGTCTGCTTGTCGGCCGAAAAAACTTTGGATCGATTTTAACCCTTTTGCGTGATCCAATCGAGCTGAAACTTTGCAAGCAGACTTACGGTGACGATAAAAATGATCTAAAAAATTTCCGTTTAAAAAATTTAATAATTATAGTATAATTTTGGATTTTTCGAAATTTTAACGATTTATATATTGTTTAATTTTCGAGCCCGACGCGTGGAACCTGTTTCAATGAGAAAGGGAGTACAATAAAAACTTGGTTTTTATGGATTAGTTTTTTAATAAACAAAAGTAAAAAATAATAAACTTATATTGCAGTTACTCTTGGTTCTATATTATTTCATTTTACTTATTTTTACAGAGCATTCCCTCTCATCATCAGGTATAAATAATTGTAGTTAGTTCAGACACTTCAATAGACCATATCTGATGCGAGACACATGACAAAAATATCCAAGCTTGAGTAAATAACATGGATTCATTGTGACCTTATCGGGAGTCGAACCCGGAACCTTCAGTGTGAAAAGCCAAAACCTAAGTGAAACCGCCGTTATTGTTAATTAAAATAATTTGTATTCTAGCCATTATTAGACATTATAATTACCAGAATCAATATTCTAGTCTTAATAATTAATATGCTAACCTAACTTCGGTCGTCTATAATCACTGTGTGAAAATTTCAATGCAGTTTTCTTTCTTAAATCTCTTGTCTATTGAAGTTGGTTTGCGAATTCTGAAAAAATATTATTACGAAGACATCTTAAGTATTATATTATTCTTGTATTATAACTTGACTAAGAGTTTTATGAGGGTAAAGCAGCACGTTGTAGCAAAGAAACACTTACAATTTGGAGAACGTTGATAGCAAATGAAGACTCCACGGGAAAAACATTGAATGTTAAGAAATGTTTATTTAGAGAAAAACAGTTTTTTGTAGTTTCAAAGTCCATATTTCTTTCACTAATGCTCTTTTTATATAAATATTGAATCAATTTATTACTATATAAACATATTCTATGTATGTACGTATATTAAATGTATATACCTACTGTCAAATTAACAACGACGTCTTTTGACGTTCTTGCGCTTGCGCTAAAATAGAACATATTTGCCGGTTTCCTGGGATGAATCTCGAACCCCTACTCACTTGATCGCTAAGCGAATGTCTTAACACTACACTAATAACACATTAGCAACAAATTAAAACTTTATTAATTTTAATTAATTAAAAACTTTGTATTAACCACTTGGAGTAACTTTACGTCTACCGGTTTCGATAACACTGTGTCGTCTTCAGGACGGACGTATACTAAGAAACAGTGGTATCGAACCGAAACCGAGGTAGACGTAAAGTTATGTTAGTACAAAAATAATATTTGCTTTATAATTAGAAAATGGCAATTTGTATATATTGTTTTGAAACACTTATGCTTATTTCGTCCCGATCGGAGTTACGGCATCCTTAAGTTGACTGGCACACTTAGCACTGCTAATGTAACGGTCTGACGAGGGGCGCGGAGTAGAGGGGGCATGTCTGACGTAATCCTAAGAAATCTTACATCCGTCAAGTTTTCCGCGATATACATAAGCATTTTATTGTCTTATCTATCTTCTTTACGGTCAAATTCACGTCAAATATTTTTTTTTAATCGGACCACATTCTTGTTTAAAAAAATCGTTTCATCTGCGTATATATGTTTAACCAATTAATTTAAGGCTATGAATAGAAAAATAAGTTTAAAAATTTTTGTAATTAAACATGTTCTCAGGCTTTCACAGTATTTCTGAACCTTTCCTGGCTACTACGCTATGTGTAAATGATCTCTCGCTTAAAATCAGTTCTTATGATGGACCCCGTAATTTTTCATTTTAATTTTTTTTATTTATTTATTTCGTTTAAATTTATTAATACATATGAATGAAGGTAGTTGCTTCACTAGACAATGTCTGTTCTGAAGCAACTACCTGTACATTTTTTTTTTTAAGTTTAGACATTAGCAAGATATAATATATATACTATATATATATATATCTCTATATATATATATATATCATATATCTTCTATACTATCGATCGATATATAATATATATCTATCTATAGTACTATCTCGCTTATATTCGACCTAACCCATTCTATAATTGTACTGTACCAAGTCACACAGCCACCCACCCAAAAACTATATATTAGAGAATTATACATTTAGACATTGTATATAGGGAGTTAAATCATTCAAACCAGCCAACAAAGCGGTTACCAAATGTAGGCAGACTACAAAACGAAAGCAATGTGTCATACGTGACAGCTTTAATTTCATTGCAAAACAATTTTGTGACCATATTAATATGGACTGTATTGATATGGCTATATTAATATGGATGACACATTGGTCTCATTTTTTGTCCTACCCACACCAAAGAGCCACCTTGTTATTTGCTGCTTGAATTCTTTTAACACCTTAAAACCCTTTACGTCTAATGGCAGGTTATTGTATATTCTTGGAGCACAAAAAAAGAAAAATCTCTGTCCGAACTTTGTGTTCATTCTCGGCACCGTGAAGTTTCCACTTATCTCGCTCCTTGTATCCCTGGCCTCTGAACGTGCATGTGTGGATAGGATCTTAAAAAAATTAATTAAGATAGATCTGGTATACAGCTGCCGTATGTCCAACACCTTAAAGGATCTAAATAACTCTTCAGATTCATATCGAAGCGTCTTCTTGTTTATCACCCGAACAACCCACTTCTGGGCCTTCCCTACAGAATCCAATAAGGTACGTGCCGCCCCCCCCCCAAGCGGAGATTGCGTAGCTGATTATGTTCTGACAAAGTGCATAATACACCATTTTTAAAAGTGTTATATTCATAAAGCCGCGTAAAATTTTAAATACATAAATCAATCTTCTCACCTTGGCACTTATGTACTCAATATGAGAAACCCATCTAAAAGTTTCATCAATTATCAGACCCAGATATCTTATCTCGCTTGATTTTTCAATGGTATCACTGGTACTCAATGGTACTCAACACATCAATGGTAATGGAGACTAAAATATTAGTTAGAGATGTTGTATGCTCACGGCAGAATAATTCTGAAAACTTTTCTCCAAATTGATCTCCTTTTATCTTATAGCTATCTAACTTCAGCTTTTGGCCGAATTTTGGGGCAGTTTTTGTCTTTTTGATCTTCTTGTAGCGGTGGCAAACCTTTTACTCTATATTTAGTACATCCTCCACCTAATATTTAGATATTACTTTGTATGTGCACTGTTTTGTCGTTTCGTTTTGGCGTCGTTGGATCCAATTTCACTAATAGAAGAACTAATATCGCTCTGACTGCATTTCAACATGCGCAAAAGCAACCCAACTATACTTTACGTAAGTAATTGCCGACTGACATAATTGCCAAACTAATAATTTTGCATCTGAAAATAGGTATATTGATTGAATCATGTGACGATTTTACGTAATTCAATGATTGTTGAGACATTATAGTATTGCCACAATTCGAAAACATTTTTTCCGAAATCACGTTGTTTTCAATGCATTTTCATTAATTTATTTTAAAAAGAGTAGGTATTTTTTTTTAATCTTCATGTAGCGTGTTTATTAATAGAATATAGCGGAGTATAGAAGAATATACTGTTTGTTAAAGAAAATGAAAAAAACTTTGAAGGGTTGTATAACAAAAATGTTCTTTCTTTTCTACTTAAGTCATACGGCAAATTATAAAAAAATTCGAGTGTCCATACGTAAGTGCACTACTGTAAATCTTTTATATAAATAACAATAACTAACATAAAATAATAAAAAACTACTTGTTGTACTCGTATTGTGGTACAAATGCTTCCTAATAGCCATTTCAAATTAAACTGTATAATTTCAATTGTTCATAAAAACCCGTCATAAAATAAACACAAATATCGAAAGTAATATATAGATTAATTAAATGATGAAAACAGCATATAAATAATATTATCTATATATCTATAATCTGATCGAAAGAACTTACTTTTGTCGCATAAGAAGATATTTACCAGTGCAACCATCCGTTAGCTACTGAAGATGAGTGCACCTCATGCGTCATATCTGTGCGTGTCAAGCGCGCCTCCTGACAGCGTGCCATACATGTACCTACTATAGTTTACGAGTTTTAATGCCATTGATACTATTGCCCTCTGATACAATTTACCCCGGTCTATCCTACACAAGTACACGATAATATTTATTCTAATGTATAATTATCATTAATATAAATTAACTTTGTTTAAACCACTTATTTATTGAAAAAAAATCAACATGTTAAACATTTTTTTAAATCTTTTGTTTACCCTTCAATTTGTGATTCTGATAAACATTGGAGGAAAATTATATTTATAAATAATGAAATTTCTAATTCAATATTTAAAAATATTTCAAATGTTATTCAACCAGCTTTTTATACTAATAATAAATTTAAAAAATACATATTAAATAATAAAGATAAGGATAATTTTTTAAAAAAATCGGGTGTTTATAAATTAATTTGTAATGATTGTGATTATTTTTATATAGGAAAAACGTGTAGAAATTTTGAAATTAGAATTAAAGAACACTTAAGGTGTTTAAATAGTAATAATTATTCTGAATTTGCTAACCATCTTTTGGCTACGGGTCATTCTTTTGATATTAATAAGGGTTTACAAATTTTACATACAAATTATACAGAATCACAATTTGATAAATTAGAAATTTTGGAAATAAGAAAGAGTGTAAATAGTAAATTGAATATTATAAATAATCAGGTCCTTTTTGCAAATAGTTATCTTTTAAATTTATTTTCATATTAATTAGGTACTTTATATTATTATTTTCCATATATAACTTTTGATCTATACTTCGATTTTTAAATATTATTTTTGTTTTCCTGATGAAGAAGCCATTGGCTTTGAAACATGTTAATTTTTTTTTTTTTTTCAATAAATAAGTGGTTTAAACAAAGTTAATTTATATTAATTATAATTATGTTACCACAAAACAAATTTGCTACATTTGAAGGAACTATAATTATCCTTCTCTGGCGTATTTCAAGACTGCATTGTGATCTTTTACAAATGCATTCTTTAGACAAGTAGCTTCGCGACACTCGCGTGAATTTTACTTGTTAAATCACGCCGCTAACTTAGCTGTAGGCTGCGTAATTCTTATATTACTACCACATGAAAATTTTATTTGCGAGCGTAGTCGAAATTGAACAACGGTACTGTATCGTCAAAATGTTAATCTGTCAAAATGAAATTATTATTTAATCTCATCAATGTCATGAACACGTAACCAATAAATAAACGTAACAATAAATAATTGTTAACCTTGTTCGTTCATATATAAAACAATTCACTTATTTTATTTAGCTACAAAATACACTGCGTAGAACGTAATATAATTTTGTATGTCTAGAATTTGAATAATAAAATTATTGTCGGGCTTGGTTCCATTTCATAAAGTCTCAAGAAGTTGAAATTCAATCAAAAATAATTTCCGCAACACCGAGACACTTAATGCTTTAGATATCACTAACCACCCCCGTATATTAAATAAAGGGGGTGCGTAATGTTCTACCAAAATAATATTACCATATCACTATCATCGAGCTGTAGTGATCTCGTAAGTTGATTAAATTTAATGTTATAATTAATGAAGCCGGGTGATAAAGCTAGTTAATTAAATATATAATTAATTTCACGTTCTTTAATATTCCGAAATGATATTTAGGAATACTTTGATTTCAAAATCATTTTTCATATTTTAAAATCCAAAAAAATGAAACAAACAATATGGTAGAGTCCATTCACTTTAGTTAAGCCTTTTGCATAAAGGTACAGATACACATGCTTCTTTACTGGCATGCTAATGAGCATGCCACTAATAAGCATGCCCTAACAACTGTACACACTTGTTCATTACTGGCATGCTTATTAGTGGCATGCTCATAAATAAGCATGCCCAAAGCTAACAATCAAACACACATGCTTATTAGTGACATGCTCTTGTCGTAGAATAGAGACGCTCTTGTTCAAAATGGAAACTTTGCAAACTGAAATAGAAAATTCAAGTGAACCAATAAATCAAAAAATTTCCCGAGTTTCCATCCGCACATTTTTGATTTTAGTTTATATAATTTTTATTGTAAGATTTGAATCATTCATGCCTATTAATAAAGTTTCGTAAACATTATTTCTCACTATATTATTTTTACACAACGGTGACCGAGTATTCCACAGACATTCATGATTCCTATAATAAGTCACGAAAAGTAATGTTTTATCATCTCCCCAACGCGCCATATTTGTTTCATCTGTCGCGGACTGAGAAGATCGCATTGATAATACTAGCCGCGAAGCCCGCGAATGACATAAGCATGCTCATAAATAAGCAAGTCTGTTCACACATGTTCCAAAGATACCCCTTCTCTATGGTGAATGACAGTGGCATGCTTATAAATCAACCGGCGGTTGATTTTTGAGCATGCCACTAGGTGGCATGCTCATTTCCAGCAATGTGCGTACACACATGCCACTAATAAGCATGCCACTGTCAAAGTCGATACTGCGCATGCGCATGTGCCACTAAATAAGCATGTGTATCAGACGCCTTAGTGTGCGTTATACCCTCTGTAACACGTAAATTGTGAAATTGTATTCGTTTTTAAACCAACTTAATTGGCCGCTCCAGTAACACTCTGACCGGCGAACGGAGCGGACGTTTCTTTGTTTAATATTTTTCGCTTAATGATACGGTAACTATAAAATCACGAATATTTTTAAATTAGAAAAGGAGAAATCGCTTTCAGGTCAAACAAAGGAGATAGTTTTAAATATATATAAATATCTCGAAGAATTATATAAAGATAAGTTATATAAAGATAAAATGGAAAAAGTTGATAAAATAACCATCAGCGAATGGAAAAATGTTTGCTGACATACAAAAGGAATTGAAACTGAGCACGCGACGAAGGATATTCAAATGAATGAAATCACAGACTTTAATCAATTTAATATGAATTTAGACGAGGATTCGAAGTCCGAAACAAACGACTATAGTTTATCTGATTAAAATTAACTATAAGAATTCGAAATTATTTAACCACAATTATACCCACTTATATATTTATTTTAAAAGCCGTATATATTTATTTTAAAATCCGTCAAAAATTATATATTTCGGCCGCCAGTTAAGGCTGTGAGAACAGCGCTATCCAGAGTAGCGTAGCCCCTTGATAACATTAGTGATGGAAATAAAATAGAGAATTTTGCTTTTTTTGCTTCCTTTACCTCATTATTATTTGAGCCATGTGGCAGCGTTAGTGATGGACATTGTTGCATAGAGAATGATATATTTTGATTAATACTAATGACATATGCCTTACAATAGTGGATACATTTACAGGTTTTAATTATACTTAAAATGAAATATTTTAAACAATCACAAAATGAAAAAAAAATCTAATTCACAGTATTTTATTAAAAAAACATAAAGTCAATGTCTTTATTTTATTTAACAATTTTGAAATCATACAAATTTTGAAAACGAAATTAGATCAGTTATTGGATTCTAGTAACGGTTTCGAATAGATTTCTAAACAATTATTATTTGGGGGTAAAAAAAATGAAATATAGTTTTTTTATAATACATACATTCTAATTTCAGGTTAAGAAAATAAAACACTATTTATATATTTTTTTTGCGTCTATCATTTACTCAAAAAAAGAATGTTACGAGATTTTGTAAACGGACGGTTACTCACACTAATGCAAAAGGCTTACCTAAAGTGAATGGACTCTACCTGTATTAATTATCTTGTCTGTCAAAAAATATTTTTTTTACTATTCCTGATTTCACGTTGAGCTTAGAATTCCAGAAAGAATAATCTGTACAAATTTTGACATGAATTGACGCACGGTTCGAGTGTTTACTGCGTCGTTCAAAATAATATCTGCTTCAGAATTATAAAATCGCTAGCTGTATACTGTTTTGAAACACTTTAAGGGCCGGTCTTATAAACGAAAGACCAAATTTCCGTTAGTCAATCGACAATATACTAACGGATGGCCGTTCGTTTATAAATGTTACCGACGCTCGTCTTATAAAACTTTTTTTACCGTCCGTAAGTATCGCAATATCGCACTGCTCTTGTCTATGATTTTAGAGCTGTCAAAGGCGAATTATATCTCTTTTCTATCTAAAATTTCTCGTTCGCATCAGATTTTTGGGATACTTCCCACAACACTACATTGGTAATAGCCTTTAAAACCCCAACTAAGTCTGAGCAGCTAATAATATTGATCCTAGAGCATAGAATCTCGAGGCAACAAGCAATTTTGTAGTTGGTGATAATGTCAGATTCCTACGGATGCGCCTTTTTACATTGTTCCCAATATCTTCTAAAAGCTCATATAAGCTCTTGAGCAGACCTTTTTGACAAGCGAAAGCGGTAGATAAAATCTGCGTCATATATATTAAAATAATCCACTCGTATATTGAACACTCTTTGTCGTCGAGTTTGTTCTTTATACAATAATAGCTCGATATCGTTATGTGAAAACATTTTTCCTTGAAAATGTAACAACAGTCAGCACGGTATATATGTACATATTAAACAAACAGCATTAAACGCAAATTGACAGCGGACCTAACCTTAAAAAATAATACGTCAATCTGTCATACTTCTGTCAGTTTCAACTAACGGACGGTAAACTGTTGGTTCGACTGTCGGTATCGGCCGTCGGTAAAATTTTACTAAAATTTGATTAACGGATTGTTATAAGACGAAAAAAGTGACGTTTGTATCAAATTTCAGTTTATTTGGTCTGAAATTTAACTAACGGACGTTTATAAGACCGGCCCTTAAGCTAGCTTTTAACGCTTATTGATCGGAGTTAAACGGCCTCCTAAAATTGACTGGCGCACTTCGCGCCACTAATGTAACCGCGAAGAAGGTGCCTGGGTAATGCAATCTGAAGAAATCTTAAGGGCCCTTTACATTGGGCAACCTTGGGCCATTGGGCCAACCTCGGCAGAACTCCAACGTTCGCTAACCTCGCAAAATGGCGGACAGCGATTACACATTAGCCGACGTCGGCCAACCTCGCAAAATGGCTGAGAGCGACAGGGGCGCACTGGTACCCTTGGGGGCCCTCGGCTAGAACCAGTGGAGGGGCCCCTGCATTTTAAGGAGATGTGCAATATCAAAGTTTGCATTTTTTTTTAAAAGTTGAACTCTCATGAACTATCATTACAGTAACTTATGTAGATTATGAAAAATTTACTTTCTTTAAAAGCCTTCCGAAAAAAAATTTTAGTTTTTTTTACAAGGTTTTTATCATTTTATTTAAGTTTTATTGAAACAAATGAATTTTTCATAATCGATATAAGTTTCTGTAATAATAGTTCAACTTTTTGCAAAAAATAAATCAGAAATATTGAAAAAAAATGCAATCTTTGATACTGCATATCTCCATAACTATTGATGCTTGATGATTGCTTGAACATTATAGACTCATAACATAGGCAGGAAAATTCCGGCCAAGTTTCTGCTGCTAGCTCTGGTACACCTGTATATATTTTTTTATAACTTTCACATACATTGATTAAGCTACTTAACATGGGTCAGGGGCCTACGTGCAAGCAATTTCAAATACGTTGCTTCAAGTAGGCCTATTTAATATTTATATCAAAGGTATAAGTAAAATACGTAATTAACAAAAAATTTGGAGAGGTAAAATGATAAAAAATTTATGTCCTAATTTTTTTTATGTATCAAATATGTAAATGTATAAGATTTATAATTAAAAAAAAATAAAAGTATACTGGAAATAATTACGCTATTTATTCAAGGATTAACATTAAGCTCTTTAAAGCATTTATCCTTTAGAACCTGCACTAAACCATCATTTTTTTCTTAAGTTTTTAACTTGTTTTTGCCACTTCATCGACAATTAAATCGTCATAATCATAGAATAACGACTCATGTGATTTTTCTCAAGTTCGCGGGAGTTTGAAGTTTTATTTAGACACTTTATGTCATAGCTCGATAACTACAAAAGATTTTCCTTTGAAACTTGGGTTAGTTATTTAATGTTGATACCTTTCAAACCTCAAATATAGTCAGTGCAGTACAACGACGTTTTTACACATGCTGCCTTGTTCTACGATCGCAAACCAGAACCGTCGTTATACCGACTTCATATTTTCTAAATTAATGAGAAAAAATACACTTTTTATATACAATTAGATAGCTTCTTTTTTCATTTTTAACATCCGTCCTTGTATATAGATTGGTGTTGGTTAAATCGATGTGATTATTTATGCCATCGCCGTAAACGCCTTTACTATATACTCTATAAATACTTTCCCCATATAAATATGTAGCTTCGCTTCTGTGAGACATCTGTAATGTATCTTAATTTAAAACACTAACGAGCATACTCGTGAACTAAATTAATCGATTTCTCGATTATTTTCTTTGCTCTTTAATTGACTGATTTGGTTTTGTAATTTCACTTTTGTCTTTGAAACTTGTTGTTGATATCAAAGAAGCTTAATTCATTATGTGCATATATTAACATGAATTCAAACAGAGTTAAAGAATACATTAGGAATAATAGTATTCTCAAAAAGGGATTTTCTTTAACCTTATTTATAAAACAGACTAACGGAAAAGTAAACTCGTTTCCACCTCCCTCGGCTCGCAGCGAAGTGATAACAGGCTGTAGCGAAAGTTTTCGCCTCTCCGAAGGCTCTTTGCCAAGATTGAGTTACGAGGAAGGTTTACTTAGGCTCGTGTCAATTTCTCGATAAGGATTTAACACTTCTGTGATCTAGCAATTAAATTTGGGAGGTACAACATCTATTTTGGGGATATTATTGACGAAATGTGTATCAAATTAATACAAATTACCATATACCAGGCGCGTCAGTATCAAATTTTCGACAGATGACATAAGAAGATGATCGAAAAAGCTATTAATTTATTAAGCACACAGTTTGTAGCAAGACTTTGTATAAGAGTTATCACAAAAAATGTGCAAAAAGATACGTCAGTGTATAAATTATCACGTTTTATTCAATACCTACCCATAAACGAAGGTCCTTACGTTTATTTTAGAAATCCATGTTGGAAAACATTTCATGTTTGAAAATAAGAGAATATTTTTTCACATCCCAGTAGGTAATGAGTTATTTTTGAATTCAGTAAAAAGAATATATATACTTAAAAGTTTTATAACAAACTAGCTGCTCGTGCCCGGCGTTACTCGGGTTAAGGATTAAGCTGAAAATAAATTTGTGGAGAGAAACAAAAGTTCCATTGTTTTGCAAAGCCTAAAATTAAACAATGTTTCCACTTTTTCAAGGCTGGAATGGATGGAATGTCGATGGACGAAATATAAACTATTTTTTTCCGTCGGAAATATGTAAGCAAAATTTAGGTCCAATCGGTAAAGCGATGAAGATTTGTACCGAAAATATATCTGAGGGAGAGGATGGGTTAGAGGGCCTAAATTACCTGACTGGTTCAAAGGAATCTATACCTATAAAACTCAATGTCTAACTGTGTCTGTCTGTCTGTCTGTACAAATCCACACAGTTTGTCCGATTCGATTCAAATTTTGCATATGATTTAGGACTTTAAAAATGCTTTAGGACCCGGCGGGTAACATAGGCAACATTTTCCTCCTATGCTCATACCCCATCCCCTCTCCCTGACATATTTTCGATGCAAATCTGTACCGTTTGACCGATCGGTCTCAAAATTTGGAAACTTATTCTTTAGAACCCGGCAGGTAACATAAGCAACACTTCCTCCCTATTCTCATACCCCTTCCCCTCCCCCTGACATTTTTTCGATGCAAATCTGTACCGTTTGACCGATCCGACTTAAAATTTGGAAACTCATTCTTTAGGACTCGACGGTTAACATTGGTGACATTTCCATCATATTCTTTTATCCTTTCCATTTGTTTCCATAATTTTTACCATTTGAATCGAAATTTTATTTACTCTCACAAATTTGTTATAAACTTAATCCTTAACCCGTGCAACGCCGGGTATGAACAGCTAGTAAGTATATAAAATTTGAGTCAGATTGGTTAAACCGACAATGTCTGTCTGTCTGTTCTCTATACAAATCTATACCGTTGATCCGATTCGATTCAAACTTTGCATACTTATGCTTTAGGACCCGGCGAGTAACATAGGCGACATTTCCTCCCAATTTTTTTACCCCTTCCCCTCCCCCTGATATATTTTTGACGCAAATCTATACCGTTTGACCGATCTGACTCAAATTTTTTATACTTATTCTGTAGGACCAGTTGGGTAATATAGGCAATATTTTTCCTTCCCCCTCTAACCTATCTCCTCTCCCAGATATATTTTTCGTACAAGTCTACATCGCTTGACCGATTGTACCCAAATTTCGCATACGTATTCTCGACGGCAAAAATAGGCCACATTTCTTCTTTAGACATCCTTTCCATCCCAGCCTTGATTAAATGGAAACATTGTTTTAATTAGAGGCTTTTTAAAACAATGGAACCTTTGGTTCCCCCCACAAATTTATTTTCTTTTATTTTCAACTTAATCGTTAACCCGCGCGACGCCTGGTACGAATAGCTGGTATTATATAAAGTCAAATAAAACAAAAAAAACACAATTTCGGATATGCAAAAACATGTAAGAAACTAAGAACCCTACTTGGTAAATTCTTTCATCTCAAATATTGTATTTCAAGGCACACACGTTATTGCTTATTAATTTTTTTTATACGTATTTAACTGTCCCCAGAAAAATAAAAACTTGTGTTTCGGGACAGTAGTACCTACCTACATGATGCATAATGTTAGAGCATGACTAATAAGTACGTATAAGTCAATAAATGGAACAGTGTAGAGAAATATAAACATCATAAAATAAATATTAGTGAATCAAGTATAAATTATTTTTTTTGATTATGTCTATTTATTTTATGTATATCATGAATTTTGTATATTGTTCTTTGGTTCTGATATTTATTGGTAAATTATTGAAAAATTTTACACCTAAATAAGTGTAATGGTGTTGTGTGACTGTTTTGTTGTATTAGGGAATGTCTAAATATCCTTTTATTTGCACTCTTTGGCTATGAATACGAGAATTAAGAGTTTGTGATGTATTTATATTTTGTTGAATGAATGAGCCCCCCCCCCCCTACCTACTATTCCAATTGTAAAACGGATTGTACAAAAGCATAATACATAATCTTCTACGTAATTCAATCGTTAAAATGTTGCGTAATCTTATATGTAGCTTCGCCTTTGTGAGACATCTGTAATGTATGTAAATTTAAGGTGCGTATCTGTAATGTCTTTAGATGTGTGTAGTACACCAAGAAGTATTGTAACGCTAATATTATATCTTGTAAAGCAACTGTATCTACAATAAACTTCTAGTCAAATGTGAGTACATATTTGACTAGAAGTATACACTCACGCATACATTCCTCCACTCGCCTTCCGCGCTCACTTGCTACATGCCAGGCTGGCTGTACATTTGCGGCAGAGACGTACAGTCACACTGTGCCTTCGTGAATACACGTACATCAAATACAGCCACCGCATCTGCCACACTGGTGACTATATCACATCTGCTACACTTGTTTAAGTCAAAGAAGCTAAAACAACTACAGCTAAGAATAATCAAAACTGTAGCAAATAAAAAACAAAAAGAAGCGTGTAAGGACCAACAAGAAAACTTATTCAAAATATGTAAAATCTTACCGATTCAAAAACAACTTATTCTTATAAACTGACACGGGAAGAATACGAGAACGATACATTTAAAACACTAGTACAACTTGAAAATACAACAAGACAAATAACGAATAAAAAACTAGAAATTAAAAAAACAAAGAATTTTTGCGGAGACAGAACTATGGACTAGCAGGACATTGCGTAGTACCAAAACAAACTACCGGATAGAATAAAAAATGTAATGGAACAAAAAAATATAGAAAAAACAAAAAAAAAGTATTATTACAAAAAAAAAGTAACCGGTGAATTGTGAAGTGGATACTTTTTTTTCTTTTTTTTAAATTTATTTAATTGATAACATATATAATATTTTATTACAATGATACCTAAAAAATGTTTACAATTCAATTTTTTTTATATATTATACCTCACCAAAAAGAATTATGATTCTTTTGTGTGGTGAGGGATTACTTAAAAGCATATAAGTTTTAATATTGTAATTTTTATATTATACTATAAATTAAGGACAATTAAGTAATAAAATGTACATATGCTGTTATGAAATCCTTGCGTTTAAACTGTAAATACAGTTTTGCAAGATGTAAAAAATAAAGTGGCACCAATAAAAATAAAAAAATAATCAATTAAATTAAGGTTTAGAATTACTGTTAGTTTTATATAAATAATATTTATTAATTTTAAAGAAAACTGCCGATAAGTTATTTTTTAGTTAATAGGTTATTTAAGGGGGGGTAAGGTTAATTCGTGCAAAAATAGGCATGTTTTTGTGAATTTTTTGTGACGACACAGTTAAAATCTCTTTATAAAAACCAATGGTACATTAAAGTATGACATTTGAAGAATATTGTGTAAAATTTTCAAGAAGAAATATTAAAAAATACGGCAATGGCAGCAATTATTTGGACGTGTCTCGGAAAAAAGTAGAATTGCGGTGTCCATCATAACTTGGTACTAGATCACCTGAAATCAAAAAATCAAAGTTCATTCGTTAGATTATAGGTTTTCCCAAGTAACGCTGGGAGGGTTTTTTGAAATTTCAATTTTTCAATTTTTGGAACACTTTGAAGGGAAAAACGCGATTTTTTGCGAAAAATATCGACTAATTTGTTATTAAAAAATAAAAATTTATAACATATTTGAAAAAAGTCTCCAGCGTCACCTCGTAAATTATGTACAGAAATAGTGTTCAAAATTTCAAAAGGATCGGTGCAGTAGTTTTGAAGTTATGATGGACACCGACTTTGAAAACGTGAGATGTGGGGAAAACGCTTTAAAGTTTTGCACACTGTAAAATTCAAAATAAAACTCAACACTTATTTTATACTTACACATAATCGTCGATGCCATGTTCACACAGCAAAGAGCTTTCATCATCAGCATCTTTTTGTCCTTGTCTACGCAAAACTCTTCCAATACAATAACACGTCCGGTAATCCTCAGGTGAGCGCGTCTCTCAGCTGCCCGAGCAGGTATAGAAAATCAGTCTGAGTATCGCTCAAATGTTCGTCAATTTTGCTCCGATTGACTTGAAATTTTGACACAATATTCTTGCGATGTTATACATTCATTTAAAAAATTAAAAATAAAATGCAAAAAAAAAAGTTATAAACCTTACCCCCCCCTTAATAATATCATATAACTTTGTGTATTACACAAACCTTTTTAAATATTAAATTAGCAAAATTTTATGACCAACCCGTATTGTACATTTTTTTAATTCTTTATATTTCGCCGCCGTATGTACGTGTGAAACGTGGAAATGTCTTGAAAGTGAAAACACACTTCCCGTCATCCAATCGAACTGAAATTACTTTTGCACGTTAATTCGACGTCGATGACAACACATTTTGACAACTTTGTCAGTATGCACGGTTATCGTGGTTGTTTTCGCTTTTTGCAAAAATAATTCGTCATCCATACAATCATCGCGGGATGTCTCTCATCACTAGAATTGAGTCGAATTTCAGCTTTTTTCATTTTAATCCAAACTTTGGAACGTTAACAGCAACTTTGCGAGTTTGCGTCCGATCCTGATTTTCATTTTATTTTTCGGGAATTCCCCCCTACCCGCCTCCTGCTGGCCCCTTCTCAAAAACGAAACTTTATTTCAATTTTAAGACTCTTTTTCATTTGCAATTAAAAAAAAAATCGAAAGAATATGGATAGTGCAAAGGTGAAAAATCCGACCGTCTTTCTTTTGTATGTTGGAATTTTGCATAAGTCTCTTTCTCACGACGTGACAAAAATAAAACCCCTTTTTCAGAAAAGAAATTCAAAAATCGAGTTCATGTTCGATTAATAGTTAGAGGCGCCATCTTTTTCCCATTTTTAGAAATTATTTTACCCCCTTCAGTTCTTTTGATATCCACCCAAAATCAAATTTTTTGTTTTTTTAATAATTCCGTGAAAAAAATCGTAGCGAGCTGCGACAGCTTCCTACACATATCGCGCGATAGTGCGCATCATGTCTTCAGTAAATTTTTGTTCCGAATTACGTGTCCACGGAATGGCGTTCGTTTTAGAGTTTATTGCCGTTTTTTATATCTTTGTATGCTGCTCTGCGACGCGTTGACAAATTTTACATATAAATATTGCAATCAGTAGATCACGAGTGTCACTATCGAGTGTGCTGAAAATAAACGTTCTGAAGTGATGCACTTCAGCATTTAATTCGTTTTAATTCGGTTTTCACATTTCAGCCGCTGCTCCGCGAGGGGTGGTTTTATTTTCTATCTAAAAATCATGATTTGTAGAGTTTTTATTTTTCAATCTTTTGGCGTTTTTACTTTTTTTTACTTTTACAAGCAAATACAGAATTATTTTACACTAAATCTGTAATTATTTTCAAACGATACTCACCAAACACACACATTTTTTCTCCAAGACACTAAGGACTGCGCTCGAAAGGATAGGTTCCTGAATAATCACACTTGGGTGACGTCATTATGATAAAGCAGTATAGGTACTATTTCTATGCAGAGAAGAAGTTTGAATATTTTTGAATGATATCAAATGAAAAATTCTGCATACACGTCTTTTTCTTGCGTATAAATAGTTTATAATGAAAACTTTGTTTTTATGGGTTAAATTATTATGGACAATAATAATAGTAATATATTTATATGATAAATCCCTATGGTACATTTTTAGATTTATTTTTTTATTATTTGGAATTTAGATTTGATTATAATTTAAAAACATATTTACGTTACAACTTCAACGGAGAGGTTTGGAGATAGGAGTGCAAAGGTAAGACTCTCAGAGTCTATATATTTCTGCTTATTCATCATGTCTTCAGTTCTTCTCATATATAATATGTTACGAGTCAATTTATTACTCATGGCGCTTCAAGAATTTATGTGGGGTATAAAAGCAAAGGCAGCAAAATCTATATATTACTAATTTATAGGAAATATGATTTTTTAAGGGATAGATTCATAAAGTTTAGAGTTGAGTACATTTTAAATTATGAATCTGTGATGATCCTGACAGTAGGGGGTATCCTAATCATATCGAGCAGACTGTATTTAATGTCGAAATGATGTTCAATTAATATTATAAAGCATTTTATTGTATTTCAATATATATCGTTCTCCTGGTCACGGTAAGCACTGAGATGATCCTGACAGTTAGTAGGGCATCGCGGCCTTGATACATTTAATAATTATTTAGTATAGCTCCTGGTCCGGCACCAGAGTTAGACATCCCATGGGGTGTGTGTTGAATATATAAGGCGAAGCAAATCTATAATACAAATCATTCCATTGCAACTCAATGTAAATCATATTCTTTTCACGGCTAACGATGTAAGATGACCCTAATGTGGGTCCTACTAAATAATGAAGGTTAGTAAGTAGCAAAACGTCGCGTTCAAAATACAATATATTGGATTATTAAATATTTCATTATTCTAATATGCGAGCGCGCGACGCTCTGCATGGCGCAAGAGGGGCACGACTGCGAATTGCGTTGTAACTATATAATGAACGCTGAATAAAATATTCTCTTCTATGAAATATAAAATAATGTATTCTATACAATATTAATACTCTGCCTGTGCTAACTATACATTTAACTAAAATATATATTATTAACTGGAAATAATTATTCTGTGAAAATTGCGCTTTTGAATGCAATATTAACTAAAAATATTAACTAAAAATATTTCTAACATCTTGGGTTCGCAGACGAAATCGATAATACCTAATGCCCTTTGCATTTACTAAGTATATTACCTAAATAGCCACAGCTATACCATCCTGTCCGTCAGGGACGAAACATAAAACACAGTTATATTCCTAAAAGTGCTACCTCTTACGCGACCAAAATACCTATTGCAGTCGGGCTATGAATATGAACTATTTCCGCCTCATAATGGCGCCTGGAACCAATACTAAAAACCTCACTAGGAATAATAAATGCGACTAAATCTCGATAAATACAATATATACTATTCGTAATACGTCGTTGAATTGGCACATGATTCGTCTAATGGATGAAGGACCCCGTTGTGTATTGTAATAACTTCAAATTCTTTTATAGGAGCAGTGTGGAAACAATTGCATAATATTACGTAATAAAACATCTAACGAACCTAATAATCGATACATTTATGTTACAATAAAATACATACACTAGAAAGAATTCGTGTATTAGAAATAAAACATTTTCGATTTGAAACAAACCAGTAAAATCGTTCGAACGGCGCAAAGGGAAAAATTCACACATATTAAATAACACTGAAATTAATAATTTTAAACACTTTATATTAACATATTCTTACCTTGAATGGTGTCGTCTCAGACGTGTATGAACCTGTTCATATTAATTCCGTGGGAAAATAATACATATATTTGCTATCTACGAAATAAGACATTTTTGAAGCGAAACTTCTTTATAAATAAGTAGATAAGGTCTCGGGGATGGTTTGTTCGAAAGGATTCTACAACAGCCCGTGAGTTTATATGAAATAATAGTTTCTTTGAATGCTAAATTTTGGTTTTTTAAACCCTCAGCGTCTCTGCTGAGAGGGGTTGAGGCTCCGCACCCGCCTAAACCCGGTGGCCGACTTCCTAAGTGACTAAACGGCCCCCCTTGTTCCTCCGGAACTTACTGCATCCCGAGACTCTATCTCTTCTTTACGAGATGTGATCCTGTGACGCCTCTCTTTTAGGCTTATGATTGAGTTGTACGTACTCTTTTGGTACGAGTTTCTGATGATGGGTGTTGTCTTGAGGCGCCTTTCTTTTAGGCCGGTGTTTGAAGAATCACGTACTCTTTT